>CAUYON010006449.1:0-39685 GCA_963573935.1 Arctocebus calabarensis | reverse complement strand
ATTCTCTTATCTCAGCCTCCTAAGTAGCTGGGACTACAGGCGCCCACCACAACGCCCGGCTATTTTTCTGTTTTGCAGTTTGGCCCAGGTCAGACTTGAACCCGTCACCTTCTGTATATGGGGCTGGCGTCCTACTCGATGACCCACAAGCACCACCCAATGGTAATAGCTCTTTTAGTAGGCTTCTAGTGTTGTGAGTTAGAGAAAGAAATAGTCTTATTCAGAGCAAATTTTAGGAGTTAAAAGACTTAGTCACATTCTTTAATCTAATCCCAATGTATAACTTGCTTATGCTATTGATAATTTTATTTTTCTGGAAAAAGAAGACATTGTAATAGTGCTTCTAAAGTAACTAAAATGATTGTACTCTTTTTTTTTTTTTTTTTTTTTTAGTGAAAGAGTCTCAATTTATTTTCCTGGGTAAATTGACGTGGCATCACACAGCTCACAGCAACCTCTGGCTCCTGGGCTTAGGCAAGCCTTCCAAGGAGCTGGGACTACAGCGCCCACCACAACGCCTGGCTAGTTTTTCGTTACAGTTCTGTCGAGGCTGGGTTTGAACCCGCCACCCTTGGTATATAGGGCCGGCGGCCTACTCACTGAGCCAAAGGCGCCGCCCTTGAAAATGTACTCTTTATAAAGATAGCAAGGAAAGAAATTTTTAACCAACCAGCTAGAAAACATTTTTTTTTCTTAGACATGTCACTCAGTCATCCTAGGTAGATTACTGTGTCATCATTGTAGCTCACAACAGCCTCGAACTCCTGGGTTCCAGTGATACTCCTGCTTCAGCCTCTCAAGTAGTTGGAACTACAGATAGCACTGGCTAATTTTTCTATTTTTAGTAGACATGGAGTTTTACTTTGCTCAGGCTGTTCTCAAACTCCTGAGCTCAAGTGATCCGCCCACTTTTGCCTCCCACAATGCTAGGATTGCAGGCATGAGCCACCGCACCTGGCACTAGAAAACATTTTTAAAGGACTAGCCTGAGAGCCCATTCATTTACTCACTGTATTCATTCATTTACTTAGTAATTTTATTTAAGCAACTTTCATGGACATCGTACTAAGTTACTCCCCTGTGAGATTCACTTATCACTCCAGCTGTCAACTTTGTCCTCAGAGATAAACTAAAGTTAAAGAATAAAAAAATCATGCATGACACTTGTAAAAGGGCAATAAGGCAGAATTTATCCAAGGGCAGCTGCCACACTGGCGTTTTGTAGTAGAGGAGAGAGATCTGGCTCAACTCTGAAGATAGCAAAGAATGGTGGGAACGTGTAGCCAAGGAGTGAAGGGAGGGTCAGTGGATCGAAAAAGAATAAGAGGAAACACAGAGGTAAGAGGAATTCTGGCTAAACTGACTTGACAGAATTATTGTGGATAGGAGGCCAGGGTGATGAGATATGGAGGGTGAGAGATAAGGAAATTGATCAGCTATCAGGGGGGTGGGATTCCTAGCAGGGAAATTGATCAGCTATCAGAGGGGTGGGATTCCCAGCAAAGTTCCTGCTCAGCAGAGGCTAACATAACAGCAGCTGGAAGTCAAGGACCTAGATCAGAAAAGAATTCAGACAAGCCTGACTAGAGTGAGGACAAGAAAGAGACTCTTTGTCTCTGTTTGAAATGACAACACTGGCACACAAATAACTAAAATATTACATTAAAAAGTTATAGGTTCCCCCCCCAGTAGAGGTGCAGAAAATAAGACAGAGGTCTCAAAGGTAGAAAGAGTACATTTAGTTCAGAGTAAGGCTTCAAAGATATGCTGTACTATGGAACGGTAAGGATTTGGATCTCGGAGCAAGTGGAAAGGGACCTTCAGGTACATGAAGTGGCCTGAACTAGGTGAGAACGAGAAATGAGAGACTCCTCCCACTTGCTGCAGAGTGCTTGTTACTTGGACTAGAAGTTAAGGAAATAGGAAAAGGCCAAATTGAACCAATTGCAGCAGTGTTCTGATCTTAAGGGACTTGGAATGCTAACCTGAAGAATTTAGACGTGGCAGAGAAGCAGAGGACAGTTACTGACGCTCTTTTTGAACAGAGAGGTATTGTAATCGGAACTGTGCTTCAGGAAAGTGAATGATGAGCCACACACCAGTTTCAGAGCCAATAAAATTAATCCCAAATTTAAGTATTTTTTACCTAAAAGTAGGTGTGGAATACAGTTAATGTCTGATTTTGTTCTTTCATTTTTGTTTAAATCATATTAAGTATAAATCATTAAATGGTAAATCCTTTTCCGTCATCGTGGATCAACTGTCTTGCCTCTGTCTTCGTGACAGTAGAAGCTGTGATGCTAATTACAGATCTTACGTTAACGCCAGGCACTAGTTTTCCACTGGCCTGTCACCATCCAGGCAGCTAGGCCAGCACTGCCTATGCAGCCAGGCAGTCGTGACATCTTGTGCAGCTTCCTGATGAGAAATCCCTCCTGTTGGGGTTTTGAAGAGCCACATACCTTTGAAAAGTGCCAGAGCGAATTTGGAGAGGGTCCAAAGAAGACAGGCGCTTGAAGTTAGTATTAAAAATACTGCAAGAAGAATCACAGTTAAAATAGCCGTGTTTCAGACAATTCTTCCTAGATCGGCCAGAGCTGATGAGTTTTACTCTGGAGAGACTAGCTGACTTTCTCACTGACGCAAGGTGATTCAGGGAACAATGGCTGGAACAATAGCCCTTCACAATGCTTCTACTGGTGAAAAATGTCACCTTTTCATACTGAGTCTTTAGATTCTGTTTTTAATAAACACCAGAGATCAATCATGATTGACAGCAACTGTTGAAGCTGAGTTAGGTACCTAGAGATTAATTACACTATTCACTCTACTTTCATCTGAAATATGTTTGAGATTTCATAATTAAAACTTCTAAAAAGATGAAATCAACAAAAAATAATGTAGGTGTAAGAAGGAACTGTGTACTTCAGAGGATTAAGGAGTCAGTGGTTGAGATAATTTGCTCTTAGTTAAACACGTTGCTACTTTGCATTCAGTATGTAGCATTTGAATTTAAGGGATAAAATTTTCAAGGATAAATGAAAATAATGATTTTCTGTGTGATCACAGTTTGAACATGTCTACACATGTTTCATCATCTCTTCTTAGAGTCTGCTTAAGAGAAAATGAAAGAAACAATCTTGACCTTTTGGTGCATAAGAGACAATCACTGTACTGCAGTCTATATGAAATGATGTGTTTTTGTAGCAAAAGGCAGTCGTGATTATTGTATTATTTCTCCTTTAGATGTTTTCAAGTTTTACATTATCAAGAAGTGCTTTGGAATTCGTGGTTTTCATTAATTCTATTTCTGTATTTCATTTGCAAAATGCTGTTTCCACTTGAAAGACTGCTTTACTCTGGTTTATAAAAGCAAATGTTTTTATAAACCTCAGAGAAAGTTTGAGTTTGTGAAGACTTTCAACCATCATGAAAGACAGAAGATTTAGACATGCTCAAAAATTGTTCAAATCAGGTCATGTACTGTTTGCCATTCAAATTCCATTGTTAATGAATTTTACGATTATTGAAATTTGGGTAGTAGGTTAGAAATAGGGTTATATCTTACTGTTTAACAAGTATGTTAGAATAATTAGGCTTATTTTTAAGATCTACTCATACAATTTGGAAAGTTATTTTAATATAATGAATCAAATTTTGATTATTTTTATTTATTTATTTTTTTATTTCACATTAACGTGAGGGTACAAACAACCACGTCTAAATATTTCAATTTGTTAGGTAGAGTCCCTCTTGTAGTTATGTCCTACTCTGAAAACTGATGTATTTTTAAATGTGATTATCCTGAAAAAAATAGGTACTCAGAATCAATTTCAGGGATCTTCAAGTTGGGGAACTCATAAACCAGCATGTACCTGAAAATGTCTCCAAGTGATCTTGGATCATTTAGATAGTTTTAAGTGAATACCTTCTTGACTTCCTCAACCTCCTATTCAGTTCCCTTTTCCATCTATCTTGTGACACATAGTCCTTCCCCCCCCTACAATCAAGAAAGGCCCCACATAGACCAGTGTTGCAAAAATCTCAGAAGGGGAGGCAACAAAAGGGAGAATTCAAAACATCGGTGTCCTGTTGAGAACTGTATAGCTCTAAAGACCAGATGAATTCATTGCTACCAGCAAAAATGAAGAAACTAGTTTATAAGTTGACCTATTATGGGTCATTAAAAAGAATTTGGGGTGAAAGATTAAATGATTTTTGACATGGAATTCAGGAATTTGGCAAATTAGTGACACTGTTACAATAAAAGTCTATGTGCTTTAGCAAACAAGATTTCTTAGCCCTGGCTCGGCGCCTGTGGTTCACCTGAGCTGGTGGGTTCAAATCTAGCTGGGCCCGCCAAACAACAATGACGGCTGCAACCAAAAAATGGCTGTGCGTTGTGGCAGGCACCTATAGTCCCAGCTACTTGGGAGGTTGAGGCAGGAGACTCGCTTGAGCCCAGGAATTGGAGGTTGCTGTGAGCTGTGGTGCCACAGCATTCTACCCAGGTGACAGCTTGAGGCTTTGTCTCAAAAAAAAAAAAGATTTCTTAGCCCTAACATCTACAGAAGCAAAAATTAGGACTGGTATTGGTGCTGAACCCTGTCTCATTCTAGCAATAACTAGTATTCACTAGCAGATACCTAAACTAATTGTGGGGAAAAAATAAACCTCACTAAAAGAGAAATATTAGTAAATTGTTTTTGTTGAATAATCACATGTTTATGTTTTTGTTGTTTTGACCAGTTCTTTGAGGGTTTTTTGATCAGTTGTATTAATGTGTTCCTCATTCTGAGGAAGAGGAAGGGAACAATAATAATGATAATTCCAATCAGGAGACTTAGAGGATTGTATTTTCAGGAAATCTTGTTTAAACCTTTCTTAAATTTAAACTTATACAATTTCATGGCAGGGAAATAAAATATGGTAATTAATAAAAAACACTTGAGCAGCCAGGTGTAGGGGCTCACACCTGCAATCCTAGCACTCTGGGAGGCCAAGGTGGAAGGATTGCTGAGGTTCTAGTAAACTATGATGAGGCCACTGAACTCTAGCCTGAGTAACAGAATAAGACCCTATCTCAAAAAACCAACCAAACAAACAAACAAACAAAAAAAACTTGAGCATAAAATTGCATTACATTGAGATAAAATTGTGTGTGGGAAATAGAATGGAAATAAAATTGCAAGAAGAGAAAGGACCAATGTAAAATTCCTATTTTAAAAATAAATGTGGTATCTGTGAGCATCAAATTACTTATGGTATTTAGATTCCATTGGACATTCAGAAGAGAAGTGGGACAGTTGTATATTTAAATACTGGTATTCAGATTTTCAGGAAGTTACATACTTTGCAACCACTTAAATTTATGAAAAAAATACAGTTCTCACCCTGAAAATATGGACATATTTTATGAGACATATGAGCAAGTGTTGGAAGCCCATTGATCCACAGCATGGAGGATGCCATGCTGGGTCTTGAAGAAATGCAGGGAATTTGTAGACTATACTGTCACATCTAATTGATGATGTTACCTTGGTTCTATAGGACGGTCTGACACCACTGCACTGTGGGGCAAGGAGTGGCCATGAGCAGGTGGTGGAAATGTTGCTGGATCGAGCTGCCCCCATTCTTTCAAAAACCAAGGTAATTTCTTTTCCAGTTTCTGGGCATTAGACTGCATTTAGCTTTGAATTCCTTGGCTGGTTAGATGACCTAGCCTTTTGAATCTTATAGAAAATGACAGTTTCAATTTAGCAATGAAAGTAGCTATGTTCATCGGATCTTTGGAGATCCTCAGAGAAAGTTTGAGTTTGTGAAGACTTTACATGGAATGCACTATGCCCAAAGTCATTTGTTGCGTGTGGTTTTTGCTTTCCTTTAGAAAGAAAAGATTTGACTCTGAAATTTTCATAGCTCAGAATGATTGCTTGTTGAGTTAAGAAAAACTATACTTTCTAAAATCTGGGTGCTGGCTGTCTTATTTTAGTTTCACAATTTATTTCCTGAAAGTTCACAGACTATTCAAGAAGCCAAGGATATCACTTAGCTGATGAAAACTGGAAACTGGAAGGATTGCACCTTGATTGTGCCTTTGGGAACGTGGAAATATTTTAAAAGAACATATGAGGATTCCCTGAGAAAAATGAATGGTTTACTAAGTGTCTTAGTTTTTTTAATGGTAAAACCATTTGGCACTTTGAAAAAGAGAATATCTACAAATAAATTTCAATACATGCGAACCCCCTCATTGTCACTACTATTTTTATTAATTGATTTTTGGAAGCGATAGTGAGCTTTATTAAGAGTCTTAATTTCTGAATATTATCAAAGTAACAAAAGCGTGTGTGACTCTTGTTTGCACTCTAGTTACCAACTCTAGAATGGCTGGACAGAAACTCAAACTGCAGGGTTAATACTGGTGAACCATTGAAGGTATTCTACAACAGAATTAAGAAAACAAATATTTTTCATCGTATACCATGACACCATGGCCTTTTGAGTGCTGGCCACCTTGACCATTCTATTTGTTCTTTTCTTTTCTTATGGTCCATGCCTTCTCGTCTCCCCTCCACTGTTTTCTGGGGCACACCGTCTCTCACTGAGCCATCGCAGCGGCTTCCTATCAGTCCCCCACCACCCTTTTTGTTCCTTTACAACCAGGTTCCCCCTTTGCAAAGTGGCCCCATAAATTATGAACCAAATCATAGTAACCTCCTGCTTAACAACCCTCCAATTAATTCCCATTGTGCTCTTTAAATTTTGTTTTGTGTCAGACAGGTATAGTTTAAAAATCTAGTTGTCTCATCTTTTTCTCCTATTGTTCATGTCATTATCAATTTGGGGATTTAGGAGGAGAATTTTTCTTAAATTTTCCTTCCATGATGTTACCTTTCGAGAACATTTTTTTATTCTCCGATAACTTCTTTTTCTTAAAGCTTCCTGTTCTTGTCTTATGAATGCAATATTTTCCATTACCTTTCTGAGCACATTCTAGATAACATTTTTTATTTGATTTTTTTCTGCCTCCCACACGCCCCTGATTCTTTTCTTTCTCTTTGTTTCTTTGGCTCTTTTACACCAGAGGATTCCCACAAGGGTCTGTACCTGAGAGAGTGTGCAGGGCTGATGATCAGGTGGCCGTGGGGCAGAGTCCTCTGTAGTCAGGGTTAGATGCCCTTTTCATTGGGGACATTCAGTTTTTTGAGAGACGAATCCCCCAGCTTTTTGCAGTACCTACCTGTGTGGATACATTCTGAGGAAGGGGAAGGAAATCTGGCTGTCAGTCTTCCAGTCCTCCATGCATGCTGTAGTCATAATATGATAACTAATATTTACACAGTGCTTGCTAGATACTGCATTCTATGTACCTTGTGTCTAATAACTCACTTAATCCTCACAGTAACTTGTGAGGTACTAGTATTGCTATTATTTCCTTTTCTTTCTTTCTTTGTTTTTTGTTTTTAGAGACAGAATCCTACTCTGTCACCCTTGATAGAGTGCTGTGGCATCACAGCTCACAGCAACCTCCAACTCTTGAGCTTAGGCAGTTCTCCAGCCTCAGCCTCAGCCTCAGCCTCAGGCTCCTGAGTAGCTGGGACTACAGGTGCTGACCACAATGCCTGGCTATTTTTTGTTGCAGTTTGGCTGGGGCTGGGTTCAAACTTGCCACCCTCGATATATGGGGCTGCTGCCCTACTCACTGAGCCACAGGCACCGCCCTATTATTCCCTTTTCATAGAAGAGGAAGGTGAAACCAAAGAGAGATAGTAGCTTTCTGAAAATATCTCAAAATATCTCAGCTAGTGGCAGAGCAAGGATTTGAACCCAGGCAGTCTAACTCCAGGGGTCATATTCCTAACCCTATATGTCCTTCAGATCACCTGTTCTCAGTCTAGATCGTCACCATGGCCCTCTGTTCTGGCTGAGCCCCTGAGTGAGCTCAGAGATCACTCACTCCACTGACTAAACTCTGTTAAGAAGGGGCCATCATCTGACTTGGCTAAGTCGGAAAGGGCCTGAAGACCTGACAGCCCGAAACACAGACTTTGAACCAATTCTATTTTCAGTCTCATCTTCCAAGGTACTATGTTTCCATACCCTCCACCTGTTTGGGATTTGAGAGGTAAATCAGCCTGTCTATATTACACTCAGCATTGTGCTGAAGCCAGTTTGTATCCACTCACAAGAGGTGATCGTACACCTCTCTTCCCAATTCCATGTTCAAAACATTACACGAGTGACTTGAAACTGGTCATAGTGGGGTCTTTACACCATGGAAATTGGCAGGTGTACACATTGGGACTTTTCTTTTTTGAAGAGTTGGTTGTTAAACATTTGTCAGCATACTGACTATCTCTCTCCATAGATACTTAAGTTTCAGACTCTCTTCTGCTAGACAAGTTACCACGTTCAAACTCTTCTCATATTTCAAATTTTGGAGACATCATTCATCTTATTTTCCCCTTTCCCATTGTTTGCGTGGCAAAGGGGAAGAACACAATACATGTGTGTTCTTGTGGATTTTGCTCTTTAAATTCCTGTACTTTATTTTGGTGGACTTTTGGGAAATAAAAAATATATATACTTGTATTACATCTACCATATTTAATCAGAAATTTCCCTCTGCAGTGAGAATAAGCTCTTTACTAGCTTGTGACCCCCATCAGTCTCATCACCTTCCATTTAGCTCCTTATTCGCCATCTTCCAGTCAGCCAGCCAGCCCTCTTTTACTTCCCAGAACACTCCAAATTTGTTCACTCCATTTGATTCCTTCAGCTTGACCTTGATCTGCAGCTTCCGTATATACAGGGTGTCCATAAAGTTCAAGTGCAATTTGGCTATTTTAAATTGCATGTGAACTTTATGGACAACCTATATTCTTCTCAGATAGGCCTTTTATGACTGTCCACGCCAACTCAGATGAAAAAAGTTTTGTTTGTTTGTTGTTTTAAGAAACCATTATTTTCTTCAGAGCGCCACCATCTTGAAAAATCCATTTCTTGACTAACTTGCTCTCTGGCTCTCTAGAAGGAAGTAAATAACTTTTCCTTATTCAGTGCAATAACCTCAAGTTTCTGGATTAGGGCCTGACACATAGTAGGACTTCAGTAAATATTTGTTGAATGACTATTATGTAAATGAATGCATTCCTGACTTGAAGGCAGTCTGCCCAGTTCTTTGTGACTTTCATCTTACTGAGCTGAGAAAGCCTGCCACATTGGATGTGTATTTTCAGACACGTGTGTAGTGCCACCTCTGTCCATGGGGGAGATGATCTTGTCCTCACATTCCTCTTGTCCTTCCCCAGTGACCTTCACATTTCCCTCCCGGGCATCATTGTTTTGTGGATTGGTAGAGAATTTCCTTCTAGTATCAACACTGTCTCCCATCCCTACTATGGGCAAATTTTGTCTCTTTGTTTACTTAGTGTTTTCCTCTAAGTCTGTATCAAAACATAAAGGAATATTTGGCAGGAGCGAACCAGGGCATATGCTCCTAGGCAGCAGTATCTCAAATGGGAACGGTTCCCACCCTTTGTTGCACCTTAATTTCTACTTTGATTTAAAATGTCTAAGGGGAAATTTTTAGGCAGAAATTTCTTGATGGAGTGACAGTATATGAGGCCTTTAAATTTACATAAATATTTATTGAGCTCTTTCTGGATGTGCAGGGCTCCGTGACGGGTGAACCTCTTGCCTTTAAGGAGCACAAATAGTTGTAATACGTGGTAGTGAGCGATTTGATTTCCTTTGTTTCATTCACTGATAAGCTTGGGGCACATAACTTGCCCAAGAGAATTCAGACATACCTGGTTCATCAGTGCATGTTTAACATGTTATTATTATCAAAATTCATTGATGACAACTTTTTGTAGAAACTGCATTTGCTGTCAAATCATATTTTCCCCCAAATATGTTAAACTATGTTACAATAGCTAACAGAGCCTCTCTCGATAATTGGGTTCTCCAAGAATCTCCCAGGCTCCCCCATTTTTGCCTTCATATTTAAAAGAAGACAGTGCTTGAAATGACTGACAACTTAATACTTTGTTTTAACTTCATGAGGGAACATATATGGAATGCCAAATGCCATTCTAAACTTTTATACATTTTATTTACCTTTGACTCTGTTCATTTCTCCTCTCAGCTCTCTAAATGAGTTTTCAACTTCTTCCTACTGTACATGAATGTGTTATTGAACCCAGTTGATTAAAACTAACCAGGCAAGTATTAGTTAATGAGTCCCTCAGCACCTTGCCCTTCCACTTCATAGACACGTGGGGGCACCAGAATGACAGAAAAAGGAAAAGTTTTCCTTTCTGTGTGTTTGTGAGATCAAATGCATTGTTGTGTTCAGGCTTTTTTTAATCAAACCAATATAGTATTCAATGGTAAGTGTCAGTGATCTGTAAGAACAAAATAAATACCAGTCCAATGAACACCAGTCTGTTCTTGCCTTTGTTTGTTTCTTTAGTCCTAAATATTAAGAATTCCTTTTCATTGAGAGTGCAGTCAAGTATTGTCCTTACTGCAGTTCACACTGCTTTTAAATCAGGAAAAGAAGTTATCCTTAACAGTTTGGTCTTGATAATCATGAGAACAGGAGGACCAGCTTTAAACGTTGCTGTAATTCCAAACAGTTGTCAAAACCTTTTAAAACTCGTAGGCATTTCTGTGTGAAAAACTAGGTTTTTTATTTATTAATATTTGCACTTTATTTGGGGGTTTGGCACATCTGTGTTTAAAGATGCAAACAAAGATTGAACTCTGATTTTTTTATGTGTTCCAGAATGGATTGTCTCCATTGCACATGGCCACCCAAGGGGATCATTTAAACTGCGTCCAACTTCTCCTCCAGCATAATGTACCCGTGGACGATGTAACCAATGACTACCTGACTGCCCTCCATGTGGCTGCCCACTGTGGCCACTACAAAGTCGCCAAGGTTCTCCTGGATAAGAAAGCTAACCCCAATGCCAAAGCCTTGGTGAGTGGTCCAGCCGATGAGCCCCGCACAGGTTGTCTTGCTGACAACGTGCTGTCTCTGCGTGGGAAGAGAGTGGTAAAGATGGAAGGGGCTAGCTAAAAAAAGTATACTTATCAATTTTTTCAAATTCTCTTCAGAAAAACCTGCAAAACCTTAACCTTAAATCGTTAACCTCTTCCTGGTCATGCTAGGAAGAGGTTAATGAGTCTCTTATACAAATGAACCCGAAGACTGAACTTTCCAGACCCTAGACAGCCCCACTACCACTTTTAATTCTAAAATTCTAAATTGATAAAGACTCAGGTGGCCAACCTCATCTTATTATGGGTAAAGATACAATTCTGTGAATTTAAAGTTTGTTCTGAGTTCTAATCAGGAAAAGTGGTCAAAGAACTTTTTTAAACATAAGAGGTTTAAGGATTTGTAAGCAAAAATTTTATATGATGTTAACCTTGTCAAGTTAATGACATCTCTCTTGTAATCTTTTGTTTGCTTTTCCCAGTCAAAATTGTGTGTGGTCCATGTTGTAGTCTTTGCTCCTAAAATGATTTGTTCTTTTTTTTTTAATGCTATAATTAAACTTATAATTATAATTTAATGCTTGGTTTTCTCAGCAAGACGGCATTTGGTATCTTTAAGAAAATAAATGGTCCCAACTTAGAATACTGTTTAAATTTATTTCAGAATAAGTACCCATGTTGAGGAAAAAGTAAGTCACCAAATTTTAGGGGAAATATGAGTTTACTAGCAATTTTGAGATTAAGGTTATTATCTCATCAACCCTTTTAGGAAGGGTCTCTGCTCCTTTCCAACGGGTGTGGTTGCCCTGTCTGAACGGATCCATAGCCTCTCTGCTGTTCTGTGGGCTCCACAATTCAGAGTGGGCAGGAAAGAATGATAAAAGAGGAACTTTCCAGACCCCAGACAGCTCCATCGCCACTGTTAATTCTGAAAACTTTTACCAGAGCAGCATTTTAAGAGCTGTTGGCCTGCCCAGAGTATCAAACATGTCCTTGAATTCTGAGAAGGGAGGAAAAGAAATTTGCAGTTGTGACTCATTTTTCCATACAAGAAAAAAAAGTCCTAAAACAGGGTGTGGTTCCCATTTTCATTTTCCTCTGACTTTAAAGATTTGACACTGTATGGAGATTATAGCCTGTCATTCTACAGTGGACAGTGGACAGATAGTCCCAGACACCTCTGTAAAAGCACCTGCAGTGACTTTGACTGAGGCTTTTAGAGTGGAGCTTGGTATTTTATAGTTCTCCCTTGGCAACTGAAATGGACACTACAGTCATAATTATCAGACAGGACAGTTTGGTAGGTAATTTGTTTAAAAGCAGATCCTTTTATTAGATTAAATATTAAACCAAATGATTCAAATGATGGGTTGTTATTTATATTTCTGCTTCCTTGGAGTAAGCACCTATGTCATTCAATCTTAAAGCTGGAGAAGAAATGCAAATGTTTTAGAGATGGTCTTGTGGTTGTCCTCAAACTCAGCAGAGCAGTCAGAATGGGCATTGGGAGGGGAGGACAGATGATTGGGCCCAGCTGTTTTTAGTCTGTGTTTTAAACAAGGTAGTGGAGAGACATATTCTTTGGAAGAGTGAACTCTAAAAGAAAATAACCTATGGAAACACAGGACCTTTTTTTTGCCTTGGCTAAGCAGGGGATTGTAAGAAAAATTCACTTCCTGTTCTTAGTTACCAGGGCACCTTGAGTTCCTAGGAGCAGCCAAACTACCACTGCTTCCAGAAATCATTTACCTTCTGTTTAACCCTCATACTTTCTGTTCATTGCAATGTCTTTATAGCACATCATCTTAGAAAAAAAAATTACCGCACACAATAAAATTGGATTTCAGTGGAATGTAGTCAAGCAGGCATGTATGTTTGTCCCTTGCAGAATGGCTTCACCCCGCTTCATATTGCCTGCAAGAAGAATCGAATTAAAGTCATGGAACTCCTTCTGAAACATGGTGCGTCCATCCAAGCTGTAACTGAGGTAAGAGGAGTACGATTTCTGTGGTTCCCCAGGTGCTAAGAATGTAGTGTTAGCAGCCAGAGCCCTAGTGCCATATGCAGGGACCAACTAGTTTCGTTTGTATGCCAACACCGCTGACCACATTCCTAACTCGCCACCAAAAGGGAGAGTTCTCTGCCAGCCCTTAGGAGACAAGGTGGGTAGGGTACAAATGCATCACCCTGGCTAGAAATGTAACTTAAAACACACGCTCAAGGTGAGTGGTGCTGTCACAGAAAGCCTAATTTACAAGAGATCATATAACATAGTGCGTCTCTAACTGGGGTGATTTTGTAACCCTAGGGACATTTGGCAATGTCTAGAGGAATTGTTAGTTGTCACACCTGGGTAGCACTACTGGCATCTAGTGGATAGAGGCCAGGGATGGCACTAAACAATTTACAGTGTACAGGACAGCCTCCAGCAGCAATTATCTGGTTCAATATGTCACATGTGCCAAGGTTGACAAATCCTGCATAACACAACTTCTGTGTTTTTGTGAAGTAAGGATTGCTCAATCTCAAAACCCCAAATTAATAAAACAGAGTTGCTGAAGTTCTTTCATAGAAATCAACTCATAGCTCAAAGAAATGGTATGTCAGAATCAGGGCTGAGCACAGCAAGCCTGGCATCTGCCCTCCAGACCTGTCCCAGCCTCATCTCCACCTCACTCCCCTGGCGCTCTGGCCTCCGTGAAGTCAAGTTGCTGGCGTATCCCTAGGCGGGATACCTTTGCGGGTGTGTACCTTCTAGTGTGTTACACCCTGTCGGCCAGGCTAATCCTGCACAACCTTCAGGACCAGATCTGGGTACCATCTCCAGGAACCTCTCCATTCCCCGGGCCTGGACTGGGTGTTTTTTCAGGGACTGTCACCTCATCTTGTGCGTATTCTAATCAGAGCACTTATCCAGCTGTCAGACTGACTCAACTGCTGCCTGATGCCCCCAGAAGCTGCAGCCCTCTTGAAGGAGAGCTGAGTGTTAGTGGGCTTTGCACACACACAATGTTGGGCCCATCGCAGGGGCGCATTCAGTGAGGTGCTATTGAAGGCTTGGTGTGTAACTATAGGGTTTAAAGTGAACGTAAACACTGAAGTCTAGTCTAGTGATGACTGCTTGGCTTCAGTGTCTCACCTGCAAGTGCAATATGTACCTTGATTTGTAACACAGTGTCTCACCTGCAAGTGCAATATGTACCTTGATTTGTAACACAATTTTTAAAATATTAAAGAGTTGACTACATTGATTTGCTCTTTTATCAGACTTATAGCCTCATTTTAGACAATTCGTTATTTTAAGTATAAAATTAATAAGTTTATTCTCAATGCATGGGAACCTTTTTAAAAGATCAGAGTAGATTCTGAAATAAAAGTAAATTTCTGACTGATGTTTGAGGAAGCGTCCAGAGATGCTGGTCAGAGATGAGAAGTTTCCCATGGAAGCTGTGCCTTCCCTAAGAGCTTTAACAGGCCCAAAAGTGTGAGTAATGACGACTCCCTCTGCTGATGGAAAAAGGTGCCGCACCACAACAAAAATTTTTTCCCTCAATTCTTTTCACTTTTTGAAGTCTGGGCAGCCAGAATTATTGCTTTTCTGTCTTTTACCTCACTTTTATTATACAGACTTCCTTTCATATATTTTTTGACATTTTTCAAATTTCTTTTGAAATTAATTATGTCCTTCTCTCCTTTTTAAAAGCAAATTTGCTCTTTCTAGTCAGATCAAAAACTTTTTTAGGAAGTTATGGTATTCATGTTGTAAGCTGAATTAAATTCTGAAAAATTCAAAATGGAATCATTCCATATAAAAACTCTTTAACAAGAGTATTGAGTAGAGGCTTTGATTCTCTCTTTTTACTTGTCTACTCTACTTAAATCTCACAATCATGAGCATATTCAATATAAAATACCCTGGGATCAATAAATTCTGGATTATGCTGAATAGAGTTCTTGGTATGTGTATGCACATGTGTATGTGGGTGTAGGATGTGAAACAAACAAAAATTTAAGTCTAGTCTAGTGAGCATTGTAATATTTGCCTTAATTATATTGACTTAATTTATAATACTTATAAACTTAAAACATCAAGTGATTGATGCTACTCTGATTTGCTCATTTATTAGAGGGAAGATGTTTTATTAGGTACCCTCCTCTTTCATGTGTAATGTAATGAGTTTATTCTAAATCATGGGAATGCTATTTAAAGCCCAGAATAGGAACTGAAATAAAAGTCAGCTTTTTGCTAATGTGTATTAAATCACTCTGTTCCCCTACATACAAACACTTATGTGGATAAGGAAGGTTTATTAGCAAAGGAAAAACATTTCAAGTTATTTCTTTTTTTTTTCTTTTTTTATTGAGCAATAATAATAATAATGCAAAAAAAGTAACATTCACATTGTCAAATAAGAATATGTCTATTATAGAATGCTTTGACTCTGAGGTTCAGTATGGAGTCATCAGTTAACTTATTCTTATTATTTTTTTTCCCAAAGTCTCAAAAAATAGACAACTAATATTTATAAGTAAAAATAAAAGATAATTTCAAAAAACAGATCATGCCAAATCTTATAGACAATAGAAAAAGAAGAAATACTTCAAAATCATTCTACTTAATCTGGATACACCTGATATTAGAAATATATAATGTTATTATTAATATAATATAACATATTAGTATATATTAGAAAAATATTATTATAAAGGGATATTATAAACACATTTAACTTATAAATGAGGATGCAATATCTTAAACAACATATTATCAAGTTGAATTAAAAATTAATGTTCAAGTAATAGACTTTGGACAAAATTAAATCCAATTTATGTGAGAATTAGTCACTGTTTCCTTTTCTTTTTCCTTTTCCTTTCCCTCACCCCCTCCCTCCTTCTCTCTCTGTCTGCTCTCCCCTTCCTCCATGCCCCACCATGTCATTAATTGTCATTAATTGTCCTCATATCAAAATTGAATACATAGGATTCATGCTTCTCCATTCCTGTGATGTTTCACTAAGAATAATGTGTTCTACCTCCATCCAGATTAGTACAAATGCTGCAAAGTCTCCATTTCTCCAAATGCTGTAGTACATGTATACCATGGAATACTATTCAGCCATTAACGGCTTTTTTTTTTGAGTCCTAGGAGAACATCTTGCAAATCATTCAAGCTGAGAGTGGTCTTGGGGCCCTCTGACACACATGCAGAGATTTGTGAAACCACGACCACAGTGAGGATAAAAAAACATTCTATCAGTCTCTTGTGCATGATAGAATCACTCACCAGCCCTAATCCCTGGGCACCACTGACGTATTTCCATAACTATAATTTTGTAATTTTGAGGATGTTTTGTCAATGAAACCATACAATATGTAACATTTTGAAATGGAAAGTTTTCAGTCAACATAAGGTACTTGAGGTCCACCCAAGTGGTTGGATGTATCAGTAATTCAGTTCTCATGATTGTTGAGAAGTATTCCATTGTGTGGATATACCACAGTTGGGTTATCCATTTGTCTGCTGAAGAACGTATTTGGCTGTTACAAATAAAGACACTATGAGCATTCATGAACAGATTTTGTGAGAACATAAGTTTTCATTTCTCTAAGTAAAATAGTCAAGAGTGGAATTTTTCCTGGGTCATAAGATAAATGTGGATTTAACTTACCAAGAAACTGCCAAATTCTCTTCCAAAGTGTCAGAACCACTTTGCTTTACTACCAGCAATATGTGGGTGATCCATTTGCTCTGTATTCTCACCAGCACTTGACATTGTTAGTACATCTTATTTAATTTAGGTATTCTAATAGATGTCAGTGGGTCCCCTGGTGGTTTCACTTTGTGCTTCCCTATTTATTGGTAATGTTGAATTTCTTTTCCTGTGATAATTTCTCTTGGTATAGCCTCTTTGATGAAGTGTCTATTCAAGTATTTCTCCATTTCCTAATTAGATAGTTTTCTTATTGATGAATTTAGAGTGCTCTTTACATATATTAAATACAAACCTTACCTCAGATATGTGATTTCCAAATATTTTCTCCCAGTTTGTAGCTTATCTTTTCATTCTCTTAACAATGTCTTTTGTAGAGCAAAAGTTTTAAGTTTTGATGAGGTCTTATTTTTTTCTCTTATGGATTGTCCTTTGCTGTCTAAAACTCTAGGTGTAATTGTAGGTCATAAAAATTTTGTTCTGTATTTTTTTACAACTATTTCTACAGTTTTACATTTGGATTGCCCATGCATTTTTAGTTAGTTTTTGTATAACATCTGAGGCTGTGTGGAGGTTTATGTTTTTCAGTTTATTAATGCCCAATAGTGCAAACATCAATTAGCAATCTCCATTAATTTTTTAATATTGCATCAAATAGCAATCTCCATTAATTTTTTTTGCACCTTTGTAAAAAATGTAGTTGGCCATATTGTATGGGTCTATTTCAAGACTCTTCTATTTTTCTGCCAATAGCATATCATTTTAATTACCGGAGCTATGTCAGTCTTAAAATAGGATAGAGTAATTCCTCCACATTTAGTCTTCTTCAAGATTATTTTGATTATCCAAGATCTTATTTTTTTCTTTTGTACAAAATTTAGAATTAGCTTATTTAGATAAAAAAAAATCCTGCTGGGATTTTGATAGGAGTTGAATTAAAACTATAGATCAACTTGAGAAGTATTGTCATCTTTTCAAAATTGACTCTTCTAATCCATGAACAATTTTCAGCAAATCTCTCAATTTTATTTAGGTCTTCTTTGGTTTCTTTCATCAGAGTTTTGTGCTGTTTAGCATACAGCTCACACACGCTGTTCATTAGATATATAAGCAAATACTTCATATTTCGTAGCTATTGTAAACTGAATGGTACTTAAATTTTGAGTTTCCAGCTTATCATTGCTAGTATATAGAAATCTAGTTTATTTTTTGTGCTTGCTGGTCCTTGAATTCTGCCACTTTGCTAAACTCACTTATTAGTTCTAAGGAGGGGTTTAGGGGAAAATTTCCTTCAGATTTTCTATGTTGACAATCATGTCACTTGCAGATCAGGACACTTTTATGGCTTTCTTTATAATCTATGTGCCCATTTAGTTCCCTTTCTTGCCTTATTTCATTGGCTAGGACTTCTAGTACTTTGATGACTAGGAGTGATAGAAATGCCATCCTTGTCTTGTTCCAAACCTTAGAAGGGCATTCGATCCTTCATCATTAATAGTGTGTGAGTGGTAGGGGTGTGTGGGCAGGTGGGAGCGTACACATGCACATGCGTGTGTTCTTTATCATGTTTAGGAAGCTCCCTTTCATTCCTAGTGTGCTGAGAGTTTTTTTATGATGAATAGAGGTTGGATTTTGTTAAATCCTCTTTCTGCATAATTGATATGGTCATATGCTATTTCTTCTTTAATCTGTTAATATGACTGATTATATTTATTGACTTTTGAATATTGAAACAACTTTGAATTTCTGGTGAATCCCATTTGGTTGTGATGCAATATTATTTTTATATATTGCTTATACATATATTTGCCAATATTTTATTGATTCTGTTTCTACTCATGGTGGATATTGGTCTGAAATTTTCTTTTTCGTTCTGTATTTGTCTGAGTTTTTTATCAGGGTAATGCTGGTCTTGTACAATGAATTAGGAAGTATTCTTTTATCTTCTGCTTTCTGGAATATATTATGTAGAATAGGCATTATTAATTTTTTAAGTGCTTAGAAGAATTCACCAATGAAACTTTCTGGGCCTGATTGAGTTGACTTCCTCCCTCCCTCCCTTATTCCTTCCTAGGTGTTAAACTACAAATCCAACTTCTTCAATAGTTAAGAGACTATTCAGATTATTTAATCTTAGGTGAGTTTTTGGTATTTGTGGATTTTGAGGAATTGGTTAATTTCATCTAAGTTATCTAATTTATGTGTGTAGAGCTGTTCGTAGTATTCCCTTATTATCCTTTCAATATCTGTGAAATCTGTAGTAATATCCCTCTTTCACTTCTAGTGTTAGTAATTTATGTCTTTGCTCTCCTTCTCTTTATTGGTCTTGCCAGAGGTGTATCAATTTTACTCATCTTTTCAAAGAACCAGGTACTGGGTTGATATTCTCTATTACTTTTCTGTTTTTAATTTTATTTATTTATGCTCAATCTTTATTATTTTTTTCCTTCTACTTGCTTAGTATTTATTTTGCTCTTCTTTTTCTTATTATTGCAGTGAAAGCTTAAATTATTAACTTGAGGATTTTATTCTTTCCTAATATAAGCATTTGACATTATAAATTTCCTTCTAGCCACTGCTTTAGCTATATCCCAGAGAGTTTTTTCATGTTGCAATTTTATTTTCATTCAGTTCAATGTGTTTTCCAATATCCCTTGAGAGTTTCTCTCTGAACCATGAATTATTTAAAAGTATATAATTTCCTTTGCAACTTGTTGAGGATTTTCCTGTTATATTTCTGTCACTAATTTCTATTTCTGTTCTTTAATAGTCAGACAGCGTATTTTGTATAATTTAGATTCTTTTAAATGTGTCGAATTTTGTTTTATGGACCAGGATATGGCCTATTAAATGAATGTCCCATGTATCCATTGAAAGAATGTGTATTCTGCTTGTATTAGGTGAAATGTTTATAAATGCTAATTAGATCCCACTGGTTGATGGTTATTAATTTCTTCTATAGCCTTGATGATTTTCTGACTAGGAAAATATAGTATTGAGGGATATTAAAATCTCCAATTACAATTGTAAATTTCTCTTTTTCTCTTTTCAGGTCCATCAGTTTATTTTTTTGGTTTTGTTTTTGTTTTGAGACAGAGCCTCAAGCTGTCGCCCTGGGTAGACTGCTGTGGCGTCACAGCTCACAGCAACCTCCAGCTCCTGGGCTCAAGCGATTCTCTTGACTCCACCTCCCAAGTAGCTGGGATAAACTCCTTGCTATTTTTTTTCTTTTTTTTTTTTGGTTGCAGCTGTCATTGTTATTTGGCAGGCCCAGGCTGGATTCGAACCCGCCAGCTCAGGTGTATGTGGCTGGTGCCTTAGCTGCTTGAACCACAGACACTGAGCCAAGGTCCATCAGTTTTGACTACATGCACTATGAAGCTCTGCAGCTTGGTGCATGCACATTTAAGGTTGTCATATTTTCTTGGTGAGGTAATCCTTTTATCATTATACAATGCCCCCCCTCCCCCAATCCTTGGTAATTTTCACTGCTCTGTAGGCTACTTGGTCTGCCATTAATAGAGATTCTTGCTTTCTTAATATTAGTATTTACAAGTTATATATTTTCTAGCCTTTTACTTTTTCCCCATTATAGGTAGTTCAATAGCACCCTTTACTTTTATGTTGAAAAGAAGTGCATTCTTGCCTTTTACCAGATATTAGGGGAAAGCTTTTGGTTTTTCCCTATTGATTCTGATGTTCAATGTAGGCCTTTTACGCTTATTATTTTGAGAGTTTTGGCCATGAATTGGTGTTATACCTTGATCAAATGCTTTTTCTGTATGTATCGAGATGATTATGTGGTTTTGTCTTTTATGCCATTAACTGTGTTGTATTCTGGTGATTGATTTGTGTCTGTTGAATCATCCTTGCATTGCTGAAATAAATGCCACTTGGTCATGGTGTATGATGCTTACAATGTGCTGTTGAATTTGGTTTGTTGATATTTTATTAAGGATCTTTATATTTCTTGGTTCACCAAAGTAGTTGACCTGAATTTTTCTTTTCTTGTAACGTTTCTTTCTCCTTGGTTTTGATTTCAGGGTGATGTTGGCATCATAAAATTAGTTTGAAAGTGTTCTACCTTCTATTTTGTTTTAATCCGGACTCATTTGAATCATCATTCTCTTGAAAGTACTGTTTTATTTCTTTCAGGTTGCTTTCAAAAAATTTTGTCTTATGTTTTTGAAAATTTATTATAATGTATCTGGATGTGGATTTCTGTGGATTTATCCTACTTGGCATTCTGTAAAGTAAGTTTTATAATTTGTAGGTTAAGGTTTTTTGTTTTGTTTTTTTTTTTACCAAATTCTGAAAGTTTTCAGGCATTATGCTTGGAAATATTTTTTCACCCTTGAGGGCTTTCTTCTCTTCTTCTGAAACTCCTATAACATGACAATTGTTATTATTACATAACTCTATGAGTCTCAATTCAGTTTTTCAGTCTATTTTCTCTATTGTTCAAGGTAGGTCAATTTCTATAGATATATTTTATACTTTACCGATTTTTTTCCCCTGTATTTTCTTCACTCTACTGATGAATCTGTCTAATGAGTTTGATAATTTTGGTTATTGTGTTTTAAATTTTAAATTTTTCATTTGTTTTTTTCCTTATATATTTGCCGATATTTTCTATTTTTCATTTTTTTTGGAAAGTATTATTACTATTTGGAACATTTTTATAATCACCGTTTTAAAATACTTGATGGATAATTTCAACACTTGTGTTGCCTTTCTGATTAGGTCTATTGTCTTTTCTTACTCAGATTGGAGTTTTTGATGTGACAGGTAAATTAGGATTGTATCCTGGCTATTTTGAATATTAGGCTATGCAAATTTAGTTCCTATTTTAGTAGGCAGCCAACCCATTTAGATTTAGAATACATATCCTGGCTCAATTCTGTGAGCTGATGGTCTAAATGTCAATAAAGTTTCAAGTACTCATAGCAGTGATCTGGAAAACCCCAGTATGTGCTACCCAGAGTTGAACCTGGGAGGCATTCCACAGCAAATGACCAATGTTATTGCACACGTAGATTACTTGAGGGTATGCACAGAACTTAATTCCCCAATTAAACAATACCTTTCTTTTGCCTCCTCTTCTCTGCCCCTTCCCCTTCCCACTGTCTCATACTGTTGCTGTTGTTTACCTAGTGCAGGACAGGTATTTGACAGTGTTCTTACTTGAGAGTATCCATGGGAAAGGCTCTGGGGTATTGCCTCTGATATTAAAGACCTTGTCAGCTGTGGCTGTCCCTGTGGCCGATGCATCAGGCGTGTAGGTGTGTTGGGATACACCATGTCTTTGCTGATGTTCCTTTACTGTTGGATGAAAATGGTCAAGAGAGAGCTCTTCCACCATCTCTACCACACCTAGTGGTGAATAGGAGAGATGCTGCCCTGCATTTGTGTGGGGTGGGATGGTTAACAACTTGCAGTCTCTACAGGCCCAGTGTGTGTGGGGAAGGGCACAATTTCTTTCATGGTGTTTCCTTGAGTTGCACAGATATAGTCTATGTGGTTGTATCCTATGGGGCTATACTCTTTCCAGCCCTTGACAAGAGGTAGTAGGTTTTTGTTTGTTTGTTAGTCTGGGTTTATTGGTGATTCTGGGGTGCAGGCTAGTGTAGGACCCAGTTATGTGGGAGTACTAGCATGTGTCAAGAAATGTGGTAGGCCCCCCTCGAAAAAAAAACAACACAAAACAAAAAAACAAGGAACCCACCATAAGGTTCTACTTGGAATGTTAAGGCCTCTAGTCGGGCTCTTTTCCCTGCCTTTCAGAGCCTTCTTATAATTACTCCATGCATGTCATCTAGGGTTTTTAGTTTTAATCAGCAGGAAGAATAGTGGAATGTGTTTACTCCATCTTGCCTGGAACAAGAAACTCACCCCTTTGACTTTTGTTGATAAAATCTTAGCTTACTTTTGATTATCACCTTGAGCCCAAGGATATACTGGTTCTCAGTGACATTCCTCTTTCTTTAGCTCTTGAAGTCCTTTGAATGTGTCATGTAATTCAGAACATAATTATATACCAACTCACAATCCTTGCTGATTCATTCATGTTTGTTGGTCTTATCTCCTCAACTAAATCAGAAGCTTTGTGTGGGATGAAATGTCTCCTCTAGCTCCATGGTGCTTGTCAGGCCTCAAGGTTGGGACTTATCCTTTCTTGGCTGTAATTAAAACTCTAGAACCAAATCACTTCTAAAGCCAGAATGACCTGCATTCAAGTCTTATCTCTGCACAGTACTAGTTGTACCATCTTAAATAAATGAGTTAATGTCTTTGAGCTCTGGTTTCCTCATTTGTAAAGTGGTTTCAGTATTACCTTCATCACAGAAGGTAGCATGAGGATTGTAAGTCAAAATATAATATTATAGTACATATTAAGTATATACTAGAATAAAATGGATGGCCACTTTTTTTTCTTTTCCTTCTTTCCTCTTTTGTTTTGTGATAATCCATCACTCACTTCACAAAAAGAAAATAATAGGAGTTGAAAGGCAAAAAGGGAAGTTGGGGAGACACCAAAGATTCATTTTTCTACTTACGTTGGGCTGACTTGGGTCAGAAAAATTGTGCTCTGTTTAGGTTGTGCCATAGCATAAGCTCTTTTCCCTTTGCTCCACCTTAGACTTCTCTTGGTATTGAAGTGGCAACATTTGGGCCTTCAGAGGACTGCTCTCTGTGACAACTGACTCCAATAGACCAGCTTAGTGTGCGCACTTCCTCGGTTACAACACTCCGGCCACCTTTCCCACAAGGACTCCACAGCACTGGTTGCTAATTTTGTAAGCTCCAGGGAGTCTAAAGAAACTAGCTGTACTCTGAAGATGAGGCAGAGAGTGAAAGAAGGCTAGGACTGTGTATAAGGTGCTGACATTTGCCACTTGGGCAATAGGGAGGCCCTATGTATTTCTCCTGGAAACTGGCATTGGATATACGTGGCTCCATCACACTCCAAGGAGCCTGTGTCCCGAGGTCATGGTATTTCCTTACTGGTGAAACCATGTGGAGAGTGGGAAGGGAATGACAGGTTTTAAGTGGAACATTGTGGCTTCAGGTCACCAATGAACTCTTTGAGGCAGAAGGACTCAAGGAAAGAAAACTCTCCAAGGGAGGAAAATTAATACAATCGGTTGATGAATTTTATTGAGAATACCCAGAGAGTGATCCTTGGGAGGTGACATTTTTGAGGAGACTGAGGATTTGGGGTATGGGGAGGATGAGGCCTCTCTTCTAAGGAGGATGCCGGGGAACAGTGCCCTCTGTTGATGCAGACAAGGCTGTCAGGTGCATCATCTTCCTCCAGTAGGAAAGGAGCTGTGTTTTCACTTAGCACCAGGTTGAAACTGGCAGACGAGGCAAGAATGCATATGGCACCCCTCTGCTATAGGGGTGTTTGGATGTTTGTCCCCTCCAAATCTTTTGCTCAAATTTAACCCTAGGGGGAAAGTGTTTGGGTTGCTGGGGCACAGCCCTCATAAATGGCTCAGCTATGCTGTGTTCCCAGAGCTGTTCTTGCTTAGCTCCTACAGGAACAGATTGTTGAAAAGAGCCTGGCACCTTCTCCACTCTTTCTCCCATGTGATCTCTGCACCTGCCAGCTCCTCCTTGCCTTTTGTTGTGAGTGGAAGCTCCCTAAAGCCCACCCCAGAAGCAGGTGTGAGCACAATGTATTGTGTGCGGCCTGCACAACTCTGATCCAACCAATTTTTTTTTTTTTGTAAATTACCCAGGCTTAGGTATTGCTTTATAACAACATTAAACAGACTAAGACACTTTCTAACTGGGAGTCCTAAAATAGCCGTGCTGTGAGATGCAGCGGAGGCAGAGCACTGCCCAGTGGAGGTCCCCAGAGCCACTTCTGCCACATGCATCTCTGTTCACCTGAGTTCAGTGCTAGCCCCAAATCTGCATAAGCACCTCAGAAAAGAAAGTCTTTCGAAGGAGCTTATTGATCATTGTTACTCTAGCTGTGTTCTTTGGGCTCTCCTTTGCTGCCCAGGGTGGCTTCCCTGTGTTTTCCTCCCAGCCACACCTCTGAGGAGCATCCCAGTCAACGCTGTTCTTTTCTTCTCAACTCTTCCCGAGATGTCTCAGCCCCCAGCACCATGTTTGTGTCTTCTAGTGATCTGATCAGTGGGCAGAAAGCAAGCACTGAAGGTCTTCAGCTCCAAATCTTCTGTTCTAGTTATCTGGTGTGTTTGTGTGTTGATTAGATCAGGGTCCTGTCCAGGTGCCTGGCCAGTCCATTCCTCAATCTGGCTCTGTGGGCATGGTGATTTGAAGTCCATCTGATGGCAGGAGAAGAGTGGAGAAAGCACTGGACAGGGTGAAGCCCCCAGGAGCATGTCTCTGGGCTGACCACAGCACAATGGCCGCCTCTCCTCCCAGCCCTTTTGACCTCTGTATCCCTGCACCCTGGGACGTGCCATGGATGTAAGTCCCACTTGGGGGACCCAGTGTGCTTCACATGGCTGACACATGTGTACAAACACTTCAGAAGCTTGTGGAGATGTGGCTGGAGAAATGCTTGACAAAACTTTGTGCCATCAGTGGTCACCCTAATGAAGGTGTGGGGGAGCAGATCTGGCCCCTGAGCATGGAGGATGGAGAGCTGGGTCTGCCCTGAGGTGGATGACACAGCACAAGAACTAGAGCAAACCTGGCGTCACCCCCACCTCCAATCTTCCACCAGCTCCTTGAACTTGTAGGCAGCACTGACCTCTCCAAGTCTGCCTATTTTCTTTCTCATAAAATTAGGATATTGACATTAGAATTAGAAATAACATTAAGATATAAGTGGTTTAAAAAATACACAAATTTTGGCATGGGGGGTGTAATAATTAGAGAGGTTCTTTCTAGGTATATGAAATGTCTCTACAATGAAAGAGAGCCCCCATGCTAATTTACGGCAAGCGCTCAAGGCTGAAGGCTGGATGTTGTGCAGCAGAGAAGTCCTAAAGGAGCAGATGACCTGGATGGGACAAGTAGACACACACAGAGATGGGGACTGAGGGCTGGGGTGTTTCTGTACAGCTCTATGAACCAGTCCCTAACATGCAGATTTCCAAAATGGTTCATTGCCATTTTTTTTCATTCAACAATAGCTTCCTTTATTTTATTTTATTTTTCTAAAGAAAGATAGTATTGGCTTGCCGCCTGTGGCTCAACGGACTAAGGCGCCAGCCACGTGCACATGAGCTGGCAGGTTTGAATCCAGCCTGGGCTCGCCAAACAACAATGACGGCTGCAACCAAAAAATGGCCAGGCGTTGTGGCGGGTGCCTGTAGTCCCAGCTACTTGGAAGGCAGAGGCAGGAGAATCGCTTGAGCCCAGGAGTTGGAGGTTGTTGTGAGCTGTGATGCCACAGCACTCTACCCAGGTTGATAGCTTAAGGCTCTGTCTCAAAAAAAAAAAAAAAGAAAGAAAGAAAGATAGGGCTTTTCCTGGGAAAAGCCTGATGTGTGAACACACACACGTGCACTACAGATTGTAAAGCAATGGTTCCTGTAGCTGTCCCAACTGTCACAGTTGAATAATCAGTGCACACATACGTCATAGCTGATGAAGAGCAAATGCTCTGCAAATGCATGTCCCTGTGCAAGTGTGCAATGTGTGAGGTTTATTTATAATCATTGGGGGAATTCCTCATTTGTAGGCAGGTATGATTCTAGCAGTGACATTGAACTGATGCAATTTTCTCTTCTTAATTTCCCTGGTGTGCTTGTAATTATTGATTTACCAAGCGAACGCATTCTCATTTCACCATCACTCCAGCTAATCCTGTCTTGGCCCTGTGCACAGGTGGAGGAGCTTGGTGAGCTCCCTGTGGGCCTAGGTGCCCTCAAAGGCCTATGGAGCATCTCAGGGCCTCGCCTCCCTTCTGGTACTGGCCAGGGGAGCACAGTGTTTGGTATGGCCTTTGGGAGGAAGGCAAACACAGTACATAATCTATTTGTATGTTTTCTGCAGTGTTTAGATTAACCTCTAGAACTCAAGTAGAAACCTATGGTCTCACTGGCTTGAGGCATCAGAGGACTGAGTTAGGAGTCGTTAGAATAGCTGGGACTGGGCGGCTATTGAGGGACAAGCCCCCAAATCTGCATATAAACTCCCCTCAGACCCTTGACTTGCCCCTGAATTATGCATTCATGGGAGGACCTCCCATGGGACACATAGAGGGCAACATTTGGAAGGCTGAACAGCAGGGCAGGCTGTGCTGCAGCCAAGGCAGAGAGTAAGGTATGAGTCTTACCTGGTTTGAAGGCTTTAGCAAACTCCTTAGGTTTCCATGGACACCCCAGAAGATTAACAACTAGGTAGTAAATACCACCTGAACTTTTTATTAACAACTCGTGGCTCTTGCATCATGACAGTACGCTAGCTCATGCAGCACTATCTGTGAAGGAGTTTTTAACCAGTAAACAAATAACTTGTATTGGAACACTTTTCCTACTCACCTCATCTGGTCCCCAGTGACTTTTTTCTTTACCCAAAGATGAAGAAAATATTGAAAGGAAGATATTTTGATGACATTCAGGACATCAAGGGTAATAGGACAAGGTCTCTGATGGCCATTCTGGATAAAGAATTCCAAAATTACTTTGAAGAGTGGATTAGGTGCTGGCGTTGGTCTATAGCTTCCCAGTAGGAGTAGTTTAAAGGTGACTATAGTGATATTCCACAAAGTGTGTAGCATCTTTCTAAGATGAATTCACAAATTTAATTGCCAGACTTTGTATACACATATACATACACTTACATACATATTTTCACTTTTTATAGCTTTGCTTTCTTCATTAGAAGGTGAAATCCTTAATGGGAGGGACCAGTCTATCTTATTCTCTTATTTTCTCTGTACCTCCAGCACCTAATATGTAGACGGTGGTCAATATTTGCTGAGTAAATCAAATAATGGGGTCCTTCTCATCAAGAACCTGATGGCATACTGGATACCCCTAAACACATCAACTATGGTAACTTTTGTGTTTTCACCCTCAGATTTGACTTTCTGCGTATATAATGTTGTACATAAATTAAATCATTAAGGATATATAATTTTGGGCATCTGAAAGTATATTATAATGAATACCTTTCAATAGCTCTATAAAATTTCAGTGTTCTGGCTCAGTGCCTATGGATCAAGCAACTAAGGCACCCGCCACATACACCTGAGCTGGCAGGTTCAAATCCAGCCCAGGCTGCCAAACAACAATGACGGCTGCAACCAAAAAATGGCCGGGCGTTGTGGCAGGCACCTGTAGTCCCAGCTACTTGGGAGGCGGAGGCAGGAGACTCACTTGGCCCAGGAATTGGAGGTTGCTGTTAGCTGTGATGCCACGGCACTCTACCCAGGGTGACAGCTTGAGGCTTTCTCAAAAAAAAAAAATTTTTTTTCAATCTTCTTAATTGTACTTACTTAAATGATTGCATAATAATTTACTTACTGGAGGTGCCACCATTTACACTTGGATATTTATAGTGTTTCTAACACAAGTTACTTACCTCCCTCATACACTATTTCCTCATCCACGAGATAGAGATAATATTAATTCCTATTAAAAAGACATTGCATGTAAAGCCAGGGCGGCGCCTGTGGCTCATTGAGTAGAGTGCTGGTCCCATATACTGAAGGTGGTGGGTTCAAACCTGGCCCCAGCTGAACTACAAAACAGAAAAATAGCCTGGTGTTGTGGTGGGCTCCTGTAGTCCCAGCTACTCGGGAAGCTGAGGCAAGAGAATCGCCTAAGCCCAGGAGTTGGAGGTTGCAGTGAGCTGTGTGACACCCCGGCATTCTACTTTGGGAAATAAAGCATTTTTCTTACTCTACAAAAAAAAAAAAAAAAAAAAAAAGAAAGAAAAAGAAAAGACATTGCATGTAAAGCCTTTTGTAGACTGTTATATAATAAAGTGCTCAGTATAGATTTTTAAAATTATTTTGACTACCATGTTGTTGTCATTATACTAGGTGATATTAGAGTTTATGCCTATGTCTTTTATTTTTATTCACTCTGAAATCCACTGTGTTTTAGTTGTTAAGTTTATTCTATTAAAGTTTACTGTAATTATTGTTGTAGTTAAATTTAAGTCTATTATCTTGCTATTTGTTTCTATTCATCCTCTATTTTTTTTTTTTTTTTGAGAAAAAAAAGAGCCTCAAGCTGTCACCCTGGATAGAGTGCCATGGCATCACAGCTCATAGCAACCTCCAATTCCTGGGCTCAAGCGAGTCTCTTGCCTCTGCCTCCCAAGTAGCTGGGACTACAGGCGCCCGCCACAACACCCAGCCATTTTTTGGTTGCAGCCTTCATTGTTGTTTGGCAGGTCCTGGGGCTGGATTCGAACCCGCCAGCTCAGGTGTACGTGGATGGCGCCTTAGCCCGTTGAGCCACAGGCGCCGAGCCTATGTCAAACAGTTTGATGAAAATGTTTCAGATTGTATATGAAACCAGCACATTGTACCCCTTGATTGCACTAATGCACTCAGCTATAATTGAACAATAAAAAAAAGAAAATTAGCAATTACTTATAAAATATACAGCCCAGTGTTCAAAAAGAAAAAAAATAACAATCATTACTAATACGCTATTTCTACAATTTTTTTTAGTAGCTAGAAATACAGTGTGCTCACTGTAAAATTTTGAAAAATTGCAGATGTATATGTCCTTATCAGAAGCAAGCATGGGCTCGGCGCCTGTAGCTCAACAGGCTAAGGCACCAGCCATGTACACCTGAGCTGGTAGGTTCGAATCCAGCCCAGGGCAGCCAAACAACAACGATGGCTGCAACCAAAAAAAAAAAAAAAAATGGCCGGGCGTTGTGGCGGGCGCCTGTGGTCGCAGCTGCTTGGGAGGCGGAAGCAGGAGACTCGCTTGCACCCAGGAGTTGGAGGTTGCTGTGAGCTGTGATGCTACCGCACTCTACCCAGGGTGGCAGCTTGAGGCTCTGTCTCAAAAAAAAAAAAAGAAGAAGCAAGCATGATTAGCAGTAAAGTCCGTATATGGATAGATTAAATACATAAATATATATTGATATCATAATAAGTATATATATACCATGCATATAACTCATCAAAATGAAATTACAAGGTACTCTGTTAATCTTTAGCAACATGTTTTGCAGATGATTTTTATAAATAAAAACAGGCATACCTGATTGATTGTAAAAACTGAACAGTAACCATAGTATGGACATACCATGATTTATTTAACAATTTCTCTGTTCCCTTTTGTGTACTCATATCTTTGTGCACTTGTCTGAGTAACTGCACAATTGTGGAAGTGGAATCACTGTGCAAATCATATATTAATATAACTTAAAAGAAATTTTAAATAACTTTTCAAAGATCTGGTATCATTTCATACCTTTTATAAAATCTAACACCAGAAATAGAAAATATATATTTTAATATACATTAAGTAATAAAGCTATGTAAATTACTGTAGATATAAAATTTCTTTTTAAAAACCAAATGTTATTATGTATTGTACACATATCATTATTGTAGAAATAAAATAATTTTCTATAGGTAACGTGGGTGCCATCTTACCTATTTAATTCAATAGATCTTGCCAGTTCTCAGGTAATTCCTTATCTACGTCAACATTAGATTCAGACCATCAATTATCAGAATAAACTATTTTGAAATTTTCCTTCATAATATGCTTAAATCATTTTCATTTGTGTAAAATTCAGATCGTTTTAGTTGTTTTACTATTTTATAATTTTTTTTATATTTTAATTAATTTATTTATTTTTAGAAATGAGGACTTGTTAAGTTGCCCAGGCTGGAGTGCTGTGGCTATTCACAGTTCTGATCATAGCATATTGCAGCTCCAAATTCCTGAGCTCAAGTTATGGAACTTCAAGTGTACACAACATGTCTAGTTTAACATGGGCCAGGCGCTGTGGCTGATGCCTGTAATTCTAGCTCTGTGGGTAGAGAGGGTAAGGCAGGAGGGGAAGGCAGGAGGGGAAGGCAGGAGGATCTCTTGAGCTCAGGAATTTGAGACCAGCCTGAACAAGAGGATCATTTGAGCCCACGAGTTTGAGATTGCTATGAGTTCTGACACCACAGCAATTTACCGAGGACTACAAAGGGAAACTCTGTCTCAAAAAAAAAAAAAAAAAAGAAAGAAAGATGGAAGCATTCTTGGCTTAATATTATTTCAAACTTGGATTTATTATTATTATTATTATTATTTGCTTTTGTGATATTTCATTTTGCCTTGTATTCCTTTCACATGAGGTTCCTTTTTTTTTTTTTTGTGACAGAGTCTCACTTAGTCACCCTGGGATTGAGTGCCGTGGCATCATACCTCACAACAACCTCAAACTCTTGTGCTCAAGCAATTCTCTTGCCTCCGCCTTCCGGAACTACAGGCAGCTGCCACAACACCTGGTTATTTTTAGCGGTATGATCTCACTCTTGTTCAGGCTGATCTTGAACCCCTGAGCTTAGGAAATCCACCTGACTTGGTTCCCTAGAGTGCTAGGATTACAGGCGTGAGCCACCACACCCAACCAGGAAATAATTTAATTGAAATTTTTGAAATTCTTGAAATTTTTGATTTTATTATAAAACTACATGTTTGTGATACATATAAAAAATAAAGAATATTTTTAAAGGAAACAAATAAAGGTCCACCAGAAAGATAATATTACCAAGGCCTTTGAGAAACATACATGGTATATGCACTTTATCAATTATATCATTTTGCTTCCTCCTTGGAAAACATGTGCAAATACACACACACACACACGATTTGCTATTGATCATTCCCTTGACCGTCTAGCTTATATTTAGTGTATGTCATTTTTATACTTCAAAGCATAATTTTAATGGAGAGCCTCCAAAAATATCAAATCCATATATGTAGTTAGTCAAAGAGAAGGCATCTGTATAAATACCACTCAGGTGGAAAATTAAGCATTATCAAGCTTCCAGAAATATAAAAGGGGGTGAATCCTTTTTGCTACCTATCATTTATACCTTTCCTTTTCCCCATAGTTAACTATATTTAAATGTCAACTAAAAATATATATCTAGCAAAATTATCCTTCCAAACTGAAAACCAAATAAGATACAATGACACCATCAAACTCAAGAACATTTTTTTGGTGGACAACCTGAAATATAAGTAATACAGCAGGATCTAGACCAGTGTTTTTCAACCTTTTTTATCTCAAGGCACACTTGAACATATAGTTAAACTTTCACAGCACACTTAAATGACGTTGATCAAAAAAAAAAAAAAAAGAGAGAGTAAAAAGAATATACTTACTGTGCTTTGAACTTCTTTCAAAAATAATTTAATTACTGTTCTGTACAAACTTTCACCACGGGCAGTGCCTGTGGCTCAAAGAGTAGGGCGCCCTCCAGGTAGTGGGTTGAAACCTGGCCCCAGCCAAAAACTGCAAAAAAAAAAAACTTTCACCACTCCCCTAACAGCCTCTTAGGGCACACCAGTGTGCTGTAGCACACCACTTGAAAATCACTGATCTAGAGGATGAAGGAAAATAACATCTCATGGAAATTAACTATAGGAAGGAAAGGCTGACCTTGGTGGCTCACACTTGTGATCCTAGCACTCTGGGAGACCGAGGTGTGTGGATTGCCTGAGCTCAAGAGTTCAAGACCAGCCTCAGCAAAGCAAGACCCCCAATTAGCTAGGCATTGTGGCAGGTGCTTGTTGTTCCAGCAGTTACTTGGGAAGCTGAGGCAAGAGGATCACTTGAGCCCAAGTGTTTGAGATTGCTGTGAGCTATGATGCCATGGCACTCTACCCAGGGTGACAAAGTGAGACTCTGCCTCAAAAAAAAAAAAAAAGAAAGAAAAGAAAAAAGATCTATAGGAAGGAAAGACAGTGGAGAGGGGAAAAATGAGTTAAGTATAAAAGGCAACTCTATTTTTGAAATACATCTGATTCTATGAAGCCAAAATGGTAAATAGTATTGTATATGTAAAACATCGGACAAGAAAACAAATGAAAGGGGATTAATGGAAATGATAATGTTGTGCAGTTGTATTTCCATGTGGTAGTACTATCCTAATGCAAAGCAGACCAAGATAATATTAAGATTTATTTGTCAATCCTTTGAGCAACAGTTAAATATGATCCAAGAAGTTGTAAATTCCTTCTAGTACTATGGCTGCATAATGAATTATCCCAAAGTTTATCCTTAATAATATACTCCTTATTTACCCCAATTTTTTTATTCATTAGACTGTACCTCAGTGAAGTACCAATATCACACAGTCTGTACCAGGCACATTTTGTGAACTGAAGAAATATCTACAGAATCAATGAAGTATTTAAATTTAAATGAAATAAATAAAATAAAAAAAAAACATGCTTTCCTTGGGATGGTCGTTTGTTTACAAATAAATTTGATACACAGATTAGATTACTTGGTTGCAGCAAAAAACTACAAATAAAAGGGAATTTTAAGAAATAGTGTTTGTAGAGATATAGAGGCTTTCAAAAATGGCAAACCAACCTCACAGCCCAACCCTGCTACTTAGAAAAACTGGGGAAACTGGAAGCCTCAGAAACACATATTTTAACGGCATCACAGGCCCAAAGAAATAAGTATTTGAAGATACAGGGTCTCAATTAGAAGAGAATTCCAGGTGATGAGACTCATTTGGTTCCCCTTTCCCTCCAATGGCCTTTTGCTAATTCAGAGGAGGTGAGCAGGAAGCCAAGACACTGAGCAGTACGCTGGAGCTGAGAAGTTAAGCAACTGACCAGCGCTTTCAGCAGTTCCACCATTTCAACACACACAGATTGCACCTGAGCATACAATATTGAGAAGAGGCTCTAGAAAACAAACCAGCCGTTCGTTTGACATCCCTGAGGGACTGTGACCTAAATGTCCATGTGTGCTGGAAAGAGACTATTCCTGACAAAACCTGAGAGCCAGCTTCTCAATTCCAGATTGCTGTGAGATGAATTGCTTCCATGTTAACTGCCTCTCAGAAGCAAAAGTAAATGCTCACTGGCCTCCAGTAATCCCCACAGTATTTCATACAGATAATTCAGCTTGCAAACAAAAAGAATCATACACGGGTGGCACCTGTGGCTCAGTGAGTAGGGCGCCGGCCCCATATGCCGGAGGTGGCGGGTTCAAACCCAGCCCCAGCCAAAAAAGCTGCAAAAAAAAAAAAAAAGTCATACATGAGAAATATGAATTGCAATGTAAGCATTAGCATTAGGCCAGTAATCAGCTTTCTCCATTTATTTAAATGCCTGGGAAAGAAAAACAATAACTTGGTTACACTTTTGAAATTTAGAATGACAGTGAGATAATCACTCCATATCTATTATTAATGTGAAAGCCATAGCTTAAAATACTGACCACAATGTTGTAAACCTTACATTTGTACAATGAAAAATAAAAATATTGACCACTGGGAATGCTGGCAAGGATGCAGAGCAACCTCAAGTCTTACACACTGCTCATCAGGTGGACAATGCTATAAAAGGATCACAAAACACTTTGACGTTTTCTAAAATAACTACTTAAAGAGGAAGGCACTGTAATCCTAGCACTTTGGAAAGGTGAGGAGGGTGGATTGCCTGAACTCAGGAATTTGAGACCAGCCTGAGCTAGAGGGAAACCTCATCTCTACTAAAAATAGAAAAAACTAGCTGGGCATTGTGGCTGGTGCCTGTAGTCCCGGCTACTCAGGAGGCTGAGGCAAGAGGATTGAGCCCAAGAGTTTAAGGTTGCTGTGAGCTGTAATATCACAGCGCTCTATTGAGGATGAGAGCGAGAGATACGGTCTCAAAAATTTAAAAAAGAATAAAATAAAATAACTTAAAGATATACCAATCATGTACTTCAGCTATTCCATTCCTTGACATTTATCCAAACAAATGCATTATATGTCCATACAAAAACACTTGCAAGAATGTTTATTTCATGGGAAAGGAGAGAGGAGTTGGCAGGATTAAAAAGAGGGAAATAAGATAAAGACACAGAAAGAAACTTAAACACATGGGATAGATATTTATATTTTCTTGATTGTGAATATGGTTTCCTCTGCTGGTGTGGTATTAACGATCTTGAAGAAAGAAAAAGAGAAATTATCCAGCCAGAACAAAGGAGATACATATACTATATATATACATATACGTATATATAGATATACATATATATACACACATATATATGTATATATACAGTGAAATATCAAGGACCTGTGGGTCAATAACAAAGATTCTAACATTTCTGTCATTGATATATCGTAAGAAGTACATACAGTGTGGGACTGAAAGAGCAGTAAATGCCTGAACAATTTCTAATTTATTAATATACATAAGCCTATAGATTCAAAAAGTTAGTCCCCATCTCAGTGCCTATAGCACAATGGTTGCGGCGCCAGCCACATACACCGAGGCTGGGGGGTTCGAACCCAGCCCAGCCAGCTAAACAACAATGACAACTGCAACAAAAAATAGTCAGCCATTATTGCAGGCACCTGTAGTCCCAGTTATTTGGGAGGCTGAGGCAAGAGAATCGCTAAAGCTCAAGAGTTTGAGGTTGCTATGAGCTGTGATGCCATGGCACTCTACCCAGGGTGACAGCTTGAGACTCTGCCTCAAAAAAAAAAAAGAAGTTTGTGCTTAAAGAAACTCAAATAAATCCACATCAAGACATAGCATGGTCAAACTTATGAAAACTAAAAACAAATGAAAAAATTAAGAAAATGGCAAGAGAGAAACAACACCATTCCTATATGGTGAAAACTATTCAAATGAGGTCAAGTTTCTCATCAGAAATAACAGGCCATCTGAAAATGACACAAAAATTTTCAAGTACTGAAAGAAAAAAACTGGCAATGTAGAAACCCATATCCAGTAAAAATATAGTTCAGGAAGAAGCAAAACCAACATATTCTCAGATGAAGAAACACTAAAAGAATTGGTAGGTAGCAAAATACCCTAAAACATTGATTAAGTAAGTTCTCTGAATAGAAAAGAATGGTAAAAGAAATAATCTTGAGATATCATAAAAGAAAGAAGAAAATAAAAGAGAAAATACATGGGCTCAGCACCTATAGCTCAATCAGCTGGGGCACCAGTCACACACACGGAGCTGGTGGGTTCATATCGAGCCTGGGCCTGCCAAACAACAATGACAACTGCAACCACAAAATAGCCAGGCATTGTGGTGAGCACCTGTAGTCCCAGCTACTTGGGAGGCTGAGGCAGGAGAATGGCTTAAGCCCAAGAGTCTGAGGTTGCTGTAAGCTATGACACCACAGCACTCTACTGAGGGCAACATAGTGAGACTCTTGTCTCAGACAAAAAAAGAAAATACATGGTTGGATAAAATAGAGTTTCCTTTTCTTTTCTTTTCTTTTTTTTTTTTTTGAGACAGTGTCTCACTATGTCTCCCTCGGTAGAGTGCCGTGGCATCACAGCTCACAACAATCTCAAACTCTTGGGCTGAAATGATTCTCCTGTCTCAGCCTCCCAAGTAGCTGGGACTACAGGCGCCTGCCACAACACCTGGCTATTTTGTTGTTGTTGTTGCAATTGTCATTGTTTAGCTGGCCCGGGCCGGGTTCGAACCCGCCACCCTTGGTACTCATGGCCAGTGCTGTAACCACTGTGCTACGGGCACCAAGGCACTTTTTGAATTTTTTACATTACGTTTGGTGATTGAAGCAAAAGTTATAACTGTCTAAAGTAATCTTAGAAGTATGTAGAAAAAATATTTAACTATATTATAAATTAGAGAGGGGAAAGGGACATACATGTTGCAAACTTCCATACTTTACTGAAATTGGTAAAACTGACATTGGTAGAATTCAATAAGATATATGTGTGTGTTTAATATATATAATCTCCAGAGTAATTACCAACAAGAGTGATACAAAGAGAGATACTCAAAAACACCATAAATAAATAAAAACTAAATTCTAAAAATTGTTCAAAACCCAACAAGAAGGCAAGTAAGGGAAACAAAAAGAGAGAGAAGAATCAGAAAAAAAGTTAAGATTTAAATCCTACAATACCAACAATAATATTAAGTGAAAATGGTCTACATATGCCATTTATGAGAAAATATTGTAAAAGTGGATTTAAAAAATAGTCACCTATTTGCTGTTTACCACAACTTACTTCAAATATAATGATGCAGGTAAATTGAAAGTAGAAGGATTAGAAAAGATACATCATGCCAATAATTTAAAAAGGCAGAAATGGCTATATGTACATCAGATTGGGTAAACTTCAGAGCAAATAAAAATGCCAGAAACAAAGAGGCACATTATATAACGCCAAATGTTGCAGCCAACAAGAAAATATAGCAATCCTAAATGGGAAACCACCAAACATCAGAGTTGCAAAGATATGTGAAGCTAAACTGATACAACTGAGAAGAGAAACAGATGACTCCACAATTATAGCTGGACGTTCCAACATTACACTTAGCATTTGATAAAACTGCACAGATTCAGCAGGGATATAGATGAAATGAACACCAGCAACCAACAGGATCTACTCAACATTTAGAGAAACTACGCTCAACAACGGCAGAGTAGAAATTTCATTTCAAATGTGCACAAAACATACACCAAAGTAGACTGTATCCTGGGGCAAAAAATAAAGGTCAAAAACGTTAAAAGAATGGAAATCATAAGAGTGTGTGCTCCAACTGCAATGGAATCAAACTAAAAATTGATAACTGAAACATAACCAAAAAAATCTCCAAACATTTGAAAACAAAACAGCACATTTGTAAATACTCCATGAGTCAAAGAGGAAATATTAAGGGAAATTTTTCAAAAGGACATTGAATGAGTGAAATTAAAGATACTCTTCAAAATGTATATTTGAAAAGAAACACAGATAAATAAAAAATAAGAGTAGAGCTCAGCACCCAGTGCCAGCCACATACATGGAGGCTGGCAGGGTCAAACCCGGCCCAGGCCAGCTAGACAACAATGAGCAACTGCAACAAAAAATAGCCAGGCGTTGTGGTGGGCGCCTGTAGTCCCAGCTACTTGGGAGGCTGAGGCAAGAGAATCGCTTGAGCCCAGGAGTTGGAGCTGTAACACCATAGCACTCTACTAAGGGCAACATAGGGAGACTCTGTCTGAAAAAAAAAAATAAACAAATAAATAAAAATTTAAAAAAGAGTAGGAAAAATGTCCAAATTCATAACACAGGACTATCATTACCCTGGTAACAAAACCAGACAAGATAAGCAGCAAAAAATAGAGACATGCAGACTAATAATTCTCGAATAAAGATATAATAGCCTCAATAAAAGATTAACAAATATAACACAGCATTTATACACTATGAGGAAGAGAAACTAATTTCAGGGATACTAGACTAGTTCAATATTTGAAAACCAGTAAACATAATCTACATTTGAACAGGCAAAAGAAGAAAAATCACATGATCTTATGAAAGCAATTTTAAAAAGGCCATTACAAATATACAACATTCATTCATGACAACAATTACCAGTAAAATAGCAATATAGGCAATGCCTGAGTTAAAAACATCCAACTCACATTTGACTTGCACTTACAAACAGGGGCTGTTACAGTTAATACATAAATGTACATACAAATTCAACTTAAGCACAAACCTATAAAACCTATCTTGTTCGTACCACAGGGACGGCCTATAGAGGTAAACTTACTAAACTTGACAAAGAATATCTATAAAAAACCTACAGTTGACATTATATTTAATGGTGAAAACTGAATGCTTTTCCTCTAAGATCAGAAACAAGGCAACTTTCCCACCACTTCTACCTAACACAATGTCAGATGGTCTGGCCAGGACAATAAGGAAAGAAGAGGAAATGAAAGGCACACAGATATGAAAGAAAGATATAAAAAATGTCCCTATTTATAGATGACATGATGTCTACATAGATAACTCCCCCAAACTGTTCACAAGTTCTCAAAAAACTAAACTTAGAAATATATGATAGAGCAATTGAACTCTAGGGTATTTATTCCAGAGAAATAAAGATTATGCTCACATAGAAACTTGTATAAAAGTATTATGGTAGATTTATCAATATTAGCTATCATATAAACTGAAAACAACCAGATAGTCTTCAAATAGTGAATGGTTAAACAAATTGTGGTACATACATACCATGAAATATCACTCAAAGAAAAAGGAACTACCAGTCTAACAAGCTGGATTAATCTCTAGATAATTGTGCATTTTGATACAAATTCAATCTCAATGGTCACATACACTATGACTGTATTTATGCAATAGTGTAGAAATGAAAAATCATAGAAATGAAGAAAATATTTGTGGTTGCCAGAATTCAGGGATGGGAGGGAAGGGGGTATGGAGGTATACCTTTAAATGTAACAAAAGGGATCTTCGTGGTGATAGAAATGTTCTATACCTTGACCGTATCAATGTGAATATACTGGTGTAGTTATTGTACTATACTTTTGCAAGATATTAAAATTGGCTGGAAATGAACAAAATGTACATGAGGTATCTTTACATTATGTCTTATGGCTACAAGTATATGTACAATTATCCCAAATATAAAGTTTAATTAAAATTGTTTTTTTTATAATTTTATTCAATCATAATTGTGTACATTGGTGCAATCATAGGGCACGATGTGCTTCATATACATTCAGAAAATATTTTGATCGTACTGTTACAGATAGCCTTCATGGCATTTTCTTGATCACTATATAAAGACATTGATATTCTACTTTTAATAAGTTTCACCAGTACCCTGCTAAGATGCACCGTAGGGGAGGGGAGGGGGGAGGATGGGTGGAGGGAGGGCAACTAGTGGGAACACACCTACGGTGCATCTTAGTAAAATTTTTTATCTTAATACATGCATATAAATTGGGTTAATTCAGTGCAAGAGACAAAACCACAAATAACCTAAAACATATTTCAAAAACAGTACTTTTGGAGATACCTCTT
>CAUYON010006448.1:0-23245 GCA_963573935.1 Arctocebus calabarensis | reverse complement strand
ACAAGGTCTTTCTCTTGCTCATGCTGGTCTTAAACTCCTAAACTTAGGCAATCTACCCCCCTTGGCCTCCCAGAGTGCTGGGGTTACAGGCGTGAGCCACTGCACCCAGCTATTTCTCCCATATTACTTACCTGTTTTCCTATTAGATTTATGTATCTTCACATTGATCTATAGTAACCTCCTTTAGCCCCTTGTCTGCCTATAACAAAACTACCCTATGTCTCCAGTTGATAGCTCCAGTTGGAAAGAATCATGTATATTTATCCATGTGTTACCATTTATTCCTTTATGTGGGTCCCTATTTTGACCTGGTATATTTTTTTGGCTGCAGGAAGTCTTTTTTTCATTTTTTTTTTTTTTTTGTGACAGAGCCTCAAGGTGTCACTATGGATATAGTTCTGTGGCATCACAGCTCACAGCAACCTCCAATTCCTGGGCTCAAGCGAGTCTCCTGCCTCCGCCTCCCAAGTAGCTGGGACCACAGGCGCCCGCCACAACGCCCGGCCATTTTTTGGTCCCAGCTGTCATTGTTGTTTGGCGGGTCCTGGGACTGGATTCGAACCCGCCAGCTCAGGTGTACGTGGCTGGCGCCTTAGCCCGTTGAGCCACAGGCGCCGAGCCCAAATAACAAATCTTTTTTTTTTAAATATAGCTACAACAGTTCTTTTTTTTTTTTTTTTTTTTTTTGTAAGACAGAATTTATTCACAGAAAAGAAAGAAAAGAATACAGAAAGCATTAAGGCATCTGTTAGAGGGAGAAAATTCTAGTGGGAATAGAGAAGCTCTCTCCGTTTCTCTCTCAGTTTTTCCCCATCTCCTCCTTTAGGCCTTTAGTCTCAGGGTATATATAGGTGTATGGGTTCCATGGCCAGGAAACAAATGAATACAGTCCCTTTCACCAGGGGCAAGGTGAATGAATGTATCAATGAATGGATACAGTCCTTTCATGGGATTGAGGCCTAGGAAATTCACAAGAAATTGACCTAAGCATAGGAGATGGGGGTTCCACATTTAGTCTTAAGTGTGAAGTAAAGGAGACACCAAGGCTATATATACCCTGAGACTAAAGGCCTAAAGGAGGAGATGGGGAAAGACTGAGAGAGAAATGGAGAGAGCTTCTCTATTCCCACTAGAATTTTCTCCCTCTAACAGATGCCTTAATGCTTTCTGTATTCTTTTCTTTCTTTTCTGTGAATAAATTCTGTTTTACAAAAAAAAAAAAAAAAAAAAAAGAAAATATTTGAGTCATACTCACAGAGTAATTTTTTTTAAGCCACTGAAGGGGAAGAATTAATGCCATAGGAAATAAATGATTTAAATGAAAAATAAAAAGGCAACTGGCAAACTGAAGAAAACATATGCATTAAATAGTATATATGATGATCTGAGTTATTATAACATCCTTAATATTAAACTGTTGCAAAATCAGTAAAATAAAATAAAAGTCACATTTTGCTAATCCTCTCATGAGTTGATGGACCCTTAGGTTGATTCTACATCTTTGCAATTGTGAATTGTGCTGAAATAAATATTTGAGTGTAAGTGTCTTTTTGATAAACGACTTCTATGCCTTTGGGTAGATATCTCGTGGTGGGACTACTGGATGGAATGGTAGGTCTTTGAGTTCTTTAAGTAATCTCCATGTATTTTTTTTTTTTTTAGAGACAGAGTCTCACTTTATCACCCTTGGTAAAGTGCTATAGCGTCACAGCTCACAGCAACCTCCAACTCCTGGGCTTAGGCGATTCTCTTGCCTCAGCCTCCCGAGTAGCTGGGACTACAGGCGCCTGTAGCTACAACGCCCAGCTAATTTTTTTGTTTTGCAATTCGGCCAGGGCAGGTCTGAACCCACCACCCTCGGCATATAGGGCCGGCAACTTACCCACTGAGCCACCTGGAATCTCCATGTATTAAGCAGACCTTTCACTCTGCATCCATGCCAGCCCCTATTGTTTGACTTTCTTTTTTTTTTTTTTTTTTTGAGACAGAGCCTCAAGCTGTCACCCTGGATAGAGTGCTGTAGCATCATAGCTCACAGCAACCTTCAACTCCTGGGCTCAAGCGAGTCTCCTGCCTCCACCTCCCAAGTACCTGGGACTATAGGTGACCGCCACAATGCCCAGCCATTTTTTGGTTGCAGCTGTCATTGTTGTTTGGCGGGCCTGGGCTGGATTCGAACCCACCAGCTCAGGTGTACGTGGCTGGCGCCTTAGCCGGTTGAGCCACAGGCGCCGAGCCTTGTTTGACTTTCTAACAATAACTATTCTAAAGGGGGTCATAGCTCATTGTAAATATGTATGTTTGTAAAATGATTATTCAGTATCACATATAAGTAGTAGAAAAAGATATGAACCCAGGCCATCTCAAGAATCCATGCTCTTAAGATGACCATTGAGACATGGGGGACATATCTATGACATAAAGGAAATAGCTGAAACCCTTAGGATAGCTGAGATCCCAAAGGAAAAGAATATACAAAAATAAGGAATAATAAAACATGCTCCTCAGTGTTGTTGCAAGGGTTAAATCCATCATATATCATTATAATATAAATGCATTAAATGTCGTTGACATTTATAAAGCCTTTAACAATGCACAACTCACAGAGCTAGTCCTTAAAAGATACCCATTAAGGATAAATCTTCATTGTGATAGTAGTATACAAAAGGAACTACACTAGATTAAAATAAGTTTAAGGAGCATAACCAGATACAGTATGTGGTTATAGGTTTGACAGTGGTATGGACAAACAATGACATGAAAATTGTGGGGTCAATGGGTGCTATGGTCTGAATGTTTGCACCTATCCAAAATTTATCCATTAAAACCCAACCCCAGGGTGATGGTATTAAGAAGTGGGGCCTTTGAAAAAAAAATAAAAATAAATAAAATAAATTAAAAAAGAAGTGGGGCCTTTGGTAGGAGATTAGGACATGAGGGTAAAGCACTCATGAATGAGATTAGAAGAGGCTTGAGGGACCCCTTTGCCATGTGAGGACATAGCTAGAAGGTGCCATCTATGAAAAAAGGCCCTCACCAGACACCAAATCTGTTGGCCTCTTGATCTTGGAATTCCTAGGCCCTGGAACTATGAGCAATAAATTTCTGTTGTTTATAAATTACCTGCGTTTTTGTTTTTGTTTTTTTTTGTTATAGCAGCCTGCATGGATTAAGACAATCTGAACATGGTCTGGATATTAGAAAAAATAAATATTTACTGAATTGGAAAATGGAGATAATTGAAAAATAAGATAGAATGAAAAACCGTGTATAATTTGATTTTTCTTTGGTAGAAAAAGAATGTAAGTAACATATATATTTTGTGTATCTCTGTAGTGTAAACACAGACCTAAAAGAGGATGCAATAAGAGTTTAAAGACGAGATCTACAGATTTTGGTAAAGTAAAGCTTTTGATTTTTTTTAGAATGTACAACAACGCACATATTATATTTTTAAAAGAACCAATTTCAAGGTGAAGTTGATGATAAAGATAACTTTCTATTTTGTAGTTTTCTACTAAAGGAGTTCATAGAAACAAAGAAAACAGCACCAAACCTCAAACTGTACCAGCTGGCTCCAGTGCTTAAGCAAAGAAGAGGCTCAGTAGAACACTCTTCTGTTGCCAACTTCTTATTCCTCTCTTCTGTTCTGAGCAGCTGCCTTTCCAAATGATGGGAAATTTTAGCATGATTGCCTCCCTCTCATCTGTGTCATTCATACTAAGATGACAAGACACCATGCCCTTGCTAGCATCTACAAGGAGGCCAGGAAACAGGCAGAAGAGAAGAGCCTGAGAAATGTTAAGCACTGTGCACCCTGTATCCTCCTACAGACAAAAGCAACTTTCTTTTTTCTTTTTGAGGACAGAGCGAACAGAGTCCTGGTTAGAATGCAGTGGTGTCACAATACCTCACTGCAACCCCAAACTCCTAGGTTCGAGCAAGCCTTCTGCCTCAGTCTCCCAAGAGCTGAAACCACAGGGGTGTGCCACCGGGCCTGGCTAATTTTTTCTGTTCTTAGCCACCCTTGCTTAGGCTGGTCTCAAACTCCTGGCCTCAAGGGATCTTCCTGGCTCAGCCTCCCAGTAGGATTACAAGTGGGAGCTATCGCTTCCAGCCGGAAAGTAACTTTCATAGGAAAGAGGAAAGAGTGCATGGAGAAGGCTCTCCTTTGGGATTACACAGGGAGCAGCGATTCTCTCCTGGAAAAAATTCTAACTTTAGGGTTTCATTCAGGAAGTAGTATCAATTTAAAGACCAGGTGGCAGGAGAGGGGATATTCAGGAAGTAAGGGCAGGCCCACTGTGGACAGAACAGGAAGGGAGGACACACCATTGCTTATTACACTCTCCTCTTGGCTACAAATCCCACCAAAGTAGAATTTACAAGGTAGATACAGCCGTATTCCAGCTAACCAGCTGAGAACTCTGACCGGTTCTTACTCAACTTTAAAACTGCCTCAGCATTCAGCATATTGTCTGTTACACAGTAAACATTCAGCAAGTAAACACAAATGTAAGTGAACAGTCTGAACCAACTGAAAGTTTATGGACTAAGTTATATAACTTTGGGGGCTAAAAGAACTTAATATGAAATAGAATCAAAAGTTAACATGCTATTAAGAACATTTGGGATGAAATTATCTCAGATTGTATATGAAGCCTGCACACTGTACTCCATGATTGAACTAATGTATACAGTTATTATTCAATAAAAAAAAATAAAATGCAAGAAACAAAAAGAAAAGAACATTTGGTGCAATATAATCGAAAGATTAAAGTTCCAGAACCCAGCACAGTATCTGGTGTTTAAGAGGTACGTTCAATAGATTTCTGCTGAATGCTGAATGCTCCAGGATTTTTCTGCACCCCAAGCTTTCAGATCCAGTATGAGATATTATTTAAAGTTCTGTGTTCTCACTTTCATGCTAACTTTCAAAGTTTTTCACTAAAGATGGAAAAAGATTACTGAGGATGGAAAAACTTTTAAAGTATTACACACTGTGCCAATTCACTGGCCTGGTAAGGGCTATTCAGATCTATTCTCATCAGTTCTACTTGAAATCTTACATGGACTAGTTGAACAGGCTTAAGCTTTAGCAGAGCCATCCATCCCAAGCAGCTGTGAGCCTAGGAGGCAGATTTTCCTTCCATTGGCCACCTGTGTACCCAAAAAAACAGTGCACAGTTGAGAGTTCTGCCCAACTCCTCAGCCACAATGCAGCTCTCTAGGCCCTCTCTTAGAAACTGTACCCATTCATTTTCCATCTGTTTCCTCTGTCCTTCATCACTATTTTCATACCAACATAATGTAACCTTCTACCACTATCCTAACCTGGCCCAGGTTTCTTAGAGAAATTTCTTTTTCTTTTTTTTTTTTTTTGAGAAAGAGTCTCTTCAGTTACCCTGAGGTTGACAGCTATGGCGTCATAGCTCACAGCAACCTCAAACTCCTGGGCTCAAGCGATCCTCTTGTCAAAGCCTCCCAAGTAGCTGAGACTATAAGGACCTGCCATAATGCCTGGCTAATTTTTCTATTTTTAGTAGAGATGGGGTCTCACTTTGCTCAGGCTGGTCTGGAACTCCTGAGCTCAGGCAATTCACCCACCTCAGTCTGCCAGAGTGCTAGGATTACAGACATGAACCACCATGGCTGGCCTTCTTAGAGGAATTAACATTTGCATATTAAAATGCCATTTAGAGCCCTGTACAGAATTTTTTTTTTCTGAGACAGAGTGTCACTCTATTGCCCCAGACTAGAGTGCTGTCAATTCATAGGTCATAGAAATCTCAAACAACTGGGCTCAAGCCATCCTCCTGTCTCAGCCCCCCAGAGTGCTAGGATTACAGGCATAAGCCACAGCACTCAGCCTGCCACATACACAATTATGGCAAAACACCAGGTCTCTTGCTTCTTGCACCCAAACTCTCCTAAAAAGCTGAGTACAGGCTCAGTGCCTGTAGCTCAGCAGCTAGGGCGCCAGCCACATATACTGGAGCTGTCGGGTTCAAATCCAGACCAGGCCTGCCAAACAACAATGACAACTACAACCAAAAAATAGCTGGGCGTTGTGGCGGGTGCCTATCGTCCCAGTTACTTGGGAGGCAAGAGCATCGCTTAAGCCCAAGAGTTTGAGGTTGCTGTGAGCTGTGACACCACAGCACTCTACTGAGGATGACAAAGTGAGACTCTGTCTCAAAAAAAAGAAAAAAAGCTGAGTACATACATCTTACCTAAGAATTAGTATATGTCATCCTCTCCAAAAGCTACCATAAATTTCAAAACCAGAAACAAACAAATGCTATACTAATACCTGGGTTGTTGCAAGGGCTTCCTAACTCATCTGAGCCTCCAGTTTCTTTCTCAATCCCAATCCACTTTCTGTACTACTGATTATATGTCATCATCGCTAGAGAAAAAGACAAAACAATATTTAAAGCCTGTTCACATGCCTCCCTCTCAAGTTCCAAATTTAAAAGTCTTCAAGATGACATCAAGATTCTGCCAGGAATGTCTTTAATCTTCAGCTAACAGCAACAACAACAACAAAAAAGATTCTGCAAGATATGATTCACCTTACAACAGCTTACTCATGGACCTCTTTCATAAACCTGCTGATTCAATTAAGATAACCTAATTCCCATCCCACACAAGCCAACATCTTTTCTGCCTCTAGGCCTTTGCCCATGCTGCTCCCCCAACCCCCATCATTCTCTACCCCTCAAAGGGTTCTTGTCCATTCTGAAGGCAGTACTCTACTAGGAAAGGAAACGAACTAGAAGTCAGAATACCTAGAATCTAGACACGGTTCTAACATAAAGTAGTTATGTGCCTTTCAACAGCCCTTTGCATCTCTGGGCTCAGTTTTCCCATTCATAAAAGTTGGAATACTGTACTTCACTTTAATAGTCTTGATAGCTTTTAAAAAACGATTCTGATTGCTATATGCCCAACCAAATCCAATCTGTCCTTCAAAGTCTACAAGTCCTCCAAGAATTTTCTCTGAGAACTCCAGCCTACAATATTTTCTCTCCTCTGAGCTCCCATGTTTGGAATCCAGAACACATTGCACAGTGCATTCATATAACCAAGATTTTCTGAGCATTTTTTCTTGGCCATATATTATGGCAAAGCCTTGGTAATAAAGCCAATTAGGCCTCAGACCTGTCTCTGTCACCTGTATAATAACCCTTTCCTCTCCACTATTTTATCCAAGTGAAGGTGTGTTAAACGTGAACACCAAATACAATTGGCATCATTTCATTTAACAAAATAAACTTTCCATGTACTGTTCTAAAAAGTAAAGATAGCAGTAAACAAATGGATCAAGTCCCTAACCTCATGGCAGTTATTCAATTGGGAAAGCAGACAGGAAAAACACAAAAATATGTAATATAATCTTAGGAAGAGAAACAAAACATGGATTAAAGAACAGCTCAGCAGTTTTACACAGGATGATCACAAGGAAGGCCTCCGTGAGGGGGTACACTGGAGTCCACACTCACATGAACTGAGGCTACAAACTAACAATATTCAAGGGGAGAGCATCCCAGGTGCAGGGCAAAGGCCCTGAGACAGGAAAGGTGGGAGGAAGGTTGAAAGCAGGAGGTAGGGCTAGGGATTAGATCACATAAGGACTTGCAGCAAATGGGGATTCTATTTCTATGATGGGATTCTACATGAGGGTTAAGTAATACTCTGGTTGCTACACAGAGAAGAGATTGTAAAGGGATAGGAACATAGGAGCCAGGACCAGTTGCACAGCCATACAGAACCAGTCCAGAGCTTGGCATTCAGTGTCCAACTGCTTAAGTCACATGTGGGGTCTCCAGCTTATCAGCTGTCTGAGCTTAAGAAAGTTCATCTCTCTGTGTCTTGGGTTCTATACCTGTAAGAGAGGATAACAACAGTATCTACATGATAAAGACTGTCTGGAAGGTTAAATTAGTGCACATAAAGCCATGAGAACAGAATCTGACACAGAGCAGTAATTTAAAGCCACGGAATCGTCTAGGAAAAGTACAGAGATGAGAAGGGGCTGAAAACTGAGCCCTGGGGCATTCAAACATCTCCAAAGGACTCTGTTTGGCCCAAGATTTGCCACAAGCCTACATGTAGTAAGCCTTGTCTCACGTTCCAAACCCTTTGTATGTAATTCATGATTTACAGGTTAATAATTTGATACTTTATAATAGTTCTTTCTTTTTTTCTTTTTTTTTTTTTTTTTTTGATAGAGAGCCTCAATTTGTCACCCTGGGTAGAGTGCTGTGGCATCACTGCTCACAGCAACCTCAAACTCCAAGGCTCAAGCAATTCTCTTGCGTCAGCCTCCCAAGTAGCTGGGACTACAGGCGCCCACCACCATGCCCAGCTATTTTTTGGTTGTAGTTGTCATTGTTGGTTGGCAGGCCCAGGCTGGATTCAAACTCGCCAGTTCCAGTGTATGTGGCTGGCGCCCTAGCCTCTGAGCTACAGGCGCCAAGCCTATGATAATTCTTTAGATAACAATTTTATGTTCCAAATTCAGGGGGGGGGTTTCCTCACAGTTGTCTTATATATTTACCATCCTGCTTGGCACACGGTCACAGACTTACTCAGGTGTCTATAAATATTCATTCATGGCTCAGCACCCACAGCACAGTGGTTACAGTGCCAGCCACATACACCGAGACTGGTGGGTTAGAACCTAGCATAGGCCAGGTAACTAAACAACAACGACAACTGCAACAAAAAATAGCTAGGTATTGTGGCAGTTGCCTGTAGTCCCAACTACTTGGGAGGCTGAGGCAAGAGAATAGCTTATGCCTAAGAATTTGAGGTTGCTGTGAGCTGTGATGTCACAGCACTCTTCTGGGGGCAACATAGTAAGACTATGTCCTAAAAAAAATAAAATAAAATAAAAATAAATACTCAGCTCGGTGCCTGTGGCTCAGAGCCTATGGCGCCAGCCACATACACTGGGGCTGGCAGGTTCGAACCCAGCCTGGGCCTGCCAAACAACAATGACAACTACAACCAAAAAAAAAAAAAAATACCCAGCCGGGCATTGTGGCAGGTGCCTGTAGTCCCAGCTACTTGGGAGACTGAGGCAAGAGACTTGCTTGAGCCCAAGAGTTTGAGGTTGCTGTGAGCTGTGATACCACAGAGCTCTATGGAGGGAGACACAGTGAGACTCTGTCTCAAAAAATAAGTAAATAATTAAATAAATACTCATTCATGGATTAGTTATGTCACATAATTTTCAAAGAAATCATATAAGGCACTATGCTTTCTTTTAAGGAAAAAATAATCATCTTCCTCTTTAAAGAATTTAAACATGTAATTTTAAGTTATACCCCCAGTACCACTCACCACCAGTCCCATCTTGGCAGAGACAGTCACACAGGCCAAAGCACTTATACCATCTGATGTGCCATTTCCCTGTTTGACCTCCTAATCCTCATGCATTATGTATGAAATTTTCTCTCTCTTTTTTCCTGGTGATTTTCTAGGCACAAAACCTCCCATACTTCACAATGGGTCACACTCGCACCTCACTCAACTGCCACGGCCCTAAAAGAATTGAAATGCTGGGGCGGAGCCTGTGGCTCAGCAAGTAGGGTGCTGGCCCCATATACCGAGGGTAGCGGGTTCAAACTCAGCCCCAGCCGAACTACAAAACAAAAAAAATAGCCGGGCGTTGTGGCGGGCGCCTGTAGTCCCAGCTACTTGGGAGGCTGAGGCAAGAGAATCGCCTAAGCCCAGGAGTTGGAGGTTGCTGTGAGTTATGTGATGCCACAGCACTCTACCAAGGGCAATAAAGTTAGACTCTGTCTCTACAAAAAGAAAAAAAAATTAAGAATTGAAATGCTGGAGCCAAAATATCTCCAGAAAAACAGAAGCACCAAATCTCAGGAGGGACAGAGGGAAAGAAAATAGGCATAATCCAAATACATATCCAGACAATCGTCCAGCAGAGTTCTTCCCACCAATGTATAGGAGTCACAGTGCTTTCAAATAGTTACTACGAATATTTATAAAAGGACCTCAAGTGGTAAGAGTTTCCAGCAGCACAAAGGTACAAGTCAGTGAGGGGAAAACAGATTTTTAGCTTTTTCACTTCTTTATTTACTTCCATAGGACTATCTGCCATTTTTTTCCCTGTCCCTCCCCTAGCCAAGGTGACAAGCCACAGAAAATAATGCTGAGCAAACAGGACCAGCTCTTGATGTGGCTTCAAACAAGTCTGAGCCGCATACCCTGAGATCTACCCACTGCCCCTCCAGGGGCCAGTAAGAGTAACAAATACATGGGAACTATGTAGGCGACTCAAATGTGGACATAGCTAGGCATAGGACCTTGCTTCCAAACTGGCTCTTATGCAAATCTGGAATAGACAAAGGTTGCTAGATGTCATTTTACCAATACCTTTCAGCAGAGCTATTTCTAATTCTGATTACTGAGTTATTTATGGGGGATTTAAAAATGGTCCTTCTGAAAAAAAATATACAGTAGCTGCTGCCTGTGTCCTATGACTCTTTATGGCACTTTCTGTACAAACACTATGGTCCTAAATACTATTCTAATTCAAGGCAATGTGACCTGTCAAAACACAGATGTGGGGGGGAAACATAGCAAAACAGAGCCCTAGGAACTGATATCTCTGACTAACGAGACATCAAGTATTCAAATAAACACCTTGACCTGCTAACCCTGACCCCACAGCACAAAACATCCATTTGCAATTTGGCTTTTCTTCTTCTCTAAGTCTTTACATACAGATTCTAGTGTCCACTAAGAAACAAAAAGCTTTCCTCTCACACAAGTTCACAATTTTCTTTTTATATATATATAGCTGTCGTTGTTTGGTGGGCCTGGGCTGGATTCGAACCTGCCAGCTCCAGTGTATGTAGCTGGAGCCTTAACTACTTGAGCTACAGGAGCAGAGCCTTTTGTGTTTGTTTTTTTTTTAGAGACAAAGTCTCACTTTGTCACCCTCAGTAGAGTGCTGTGGCATTACAGCTCACAGCAACCTCCAGCTCTTGGGCTTAGGCGATTCTCTTGCCTCAGCCTCCCAAGTAGCTGGGATTACAGGCACCCACCACAATGCCCAGCTAATTTTTTTGTTACAGTTTGGCCGGGGCCAGGTTTGAACCCACCACCCTCAGTATATGGGGCCAGCAGTCTACTCATTGAGCCATAGGCACCGCCCCAAGTACACAATTTTCAAGAAAACTTGCATTCCCCTTGGACTTGATCACAGTTTATAGAAGCCGTTTGGGTCTAAACACTTAGAATCCATCCCTGGCTCAAGAGGCAAGACAAGTTTTCAGGAAAAGCTTCTCTAAGGCAGTCCTCACCACTGACCACTGAGTGGCACTGCCTAATGCAAGAGGATATTATGCTAACCAGAGTTCCCAGCAACAGTAGATGTAAGCTAACATGACTAATAGGAAAAATAACTAACTAGGCCCTGTTTACTCCCTAGAAAATATATCTCTGTTGAGCCTTATCAGGAGTCAGCCCAGAGTAGAGGCCAGACTGATGTTTAAACAGCCACTTCCCAACAGAAGTATTTGAATCAGGAGGTACCCAACACTCAATCCAAAAATAATTCATTGATTCATCAAACCCCTAACATGAAGCATGTTCACAGAGGAAAAGTAATACGTGAAAAAACAGATGCTTAGAAGCACTAGCACAGTACTTTTTCCAGAGCAGACATTCAAAAACTGTTGGACACAAGAAAGGAAAAGTGGATGAATGAGAGCAATACACGGTGCTTCCCCAAAGCCCAGTGTCCGACAAAACATCTTGGGACACTAACTTCTTGATTAGAGGCACTTTCTATTCCACTCCCGTCAGTTTCCTCCAAAAGGAAGAACAGAGAAAGGGGCAGGGGGTGGGAGGTGTCACAAATATCTAGATTCAAACTTGTCCTTAGCTAAATTAACATACACAATCCCAACTTTACATCAAAGAAAGACAAAAAGCCACCAAAACTGACTCTTGTTCATTCAAAGTAGTTTCCAGAACGCTTACACAGGGTCATATTCCCAGAATATTCTAATAACTATGGCCTTTTATCACAAAGGGCCCATAAAAAAAGGAATTTGTTTCTTCTGCTATTAACAAAGAGTTAAGCAGATTATTTCTAGCATATTTGCTTGGAAAGCCTAAATTCCAGTTTAAACAAATGATTCCCACACTTACAGAAATGCCTTAATTAGGCTAATCTGTTACTTTTAGTGCAATCTTGCTAAGGCTTGATTCTTTTTAAGCCTTTAAAGGACACGGGCGAAATTCATTTGATGATAATTTCTTTAAAAGATCATCTCCAATGTTTACATATATTTCACAATTAGTTATGCTAATGGGGGTAAAGCACATTTTACTCCAAAAAAAAAAAAAAACCGCTCCTTCCAATTTGCAAGTTCTAATTTGCCAACCTATCTGATACCGACTTCCTGCATAAAACAAAACACAGAGCAACAATTTTTTTTTTTTTTGAGACAAAGCCTCAAGCTCTCACCCTGGATTGAGTGCCGTAGCATCACAGCTCACAGCAACCTCCAATTCCTGGGCTCAAGCGAGTCTCTTGCCTCAGCCTCCAGAGTAGCTGGGACTACAGGCGCCTGCCACAACGCCCGGCCATTTTTTTTTTTGGTTGCAGCCATCATTGTTTGGCCGCCCGGGCTGGATTCGAACCCGCCTGCTCAGGTGTACATGACTAGCGCCTTAGCCCCCGTTGAGCCACAGGCGCCGAGCCACAGAGCAACAATTAATTATCATCATAGCTCTGAAAAGTAGGCTTTATATAGAAAAAACAAAGAAAGCTCAGTTAATGGAACAATGTGTACATTTAGTAGCTGCTATTGTGGTTCAGGAAAGACAATGTGTTCACTCTATGAAAAACTGTGCATTCAATAGGAACAGGAAAATAGTAAAAGTAAGAAACACTAAAAGAAATTTAGGCTAACTACAAGAAGATAATCTGTGATCATCGATCTGGACGTCTTCCTTAAAAGCATTTCCTATAGAGGTTGTGAAAACTCTTAAGAAAGATCAAATCTCATAAGAAAGATTTAAGGAGGTGAAGTAGGTTAAAAAATAGTCAAAGTTGTTGGGCAGCACCTGTGGCTCAGTGAGTAGGGCGCCAGCTCCATATACTGAGGGTGGCAGGTTCAAACCTAGCCCCACCTGAACTACAACAAAAAAAATGTATGGCCAGGCATTGTGGCAGGCGCCTGTAGTCCCAGTTACTTGGGAGGCTGAGAGAAGGGAATTGCCTAGGCCCAGGAGCTGGAGGTTGCTGTGAGCTATGAAGCCATGGCACTCTACCAAGGGTGACAGAGTGAGACTCTGTCTCTAAAAACAAACAAACAAAAAATAGTCAAAGTTGTATTATAATAGGAGATTAAACCTGAGTATCAAAAGAATATTCCAGTCATAGAGAACTGTCCAGATACCATTCCCGATAACAAATGATTTAGATAATAAAAGGATGCTCCAGTTCTAGTCTTGTAAGTTTTTTTAGCTATCTCAAAAAATCTAAATCAAGCCAAGGGCAGCACCTGTGGCTCAAAGTAGTAGGGCACCAGACTCAGCCAAAAACTGAAAAAAAAAAAATCTAAATCAAGCCAGGATCATTGGCTCACGCCTGTAAAACCAGCAACTCAAGAGGCTGAAGCAGGGCTTAGCACCTGTAGCTCAGTGAATAGGGCACCGGCCACATACACAGAAGCGGGCGGGTTTGAGTCCGGCCCTGCTAAACAACAATAACCACTGCAGTTGTGGTGGGTGCCTGTGTTCCCAGCTGAGGCAAGAGAATCACTTAAGCCCAAGAGTTTGAGGTTGCTGTGAGCTGTGATGCCACAGCACACTACCAAGAGCAACATAATGAGACTCTGTCTCAAAAGAAAAAAAGAGGCTAAGGTAGGAAGACCCATTGAGGCCAGAAGTTCAAGATCAGCCTGGGCAACATACCAAGACCTCTGACTCTTACAAAAAAAAAAAGAAGAAGAAGTAAAGAAAGAAAAGAAAACGAAAAAATCTAAATCACTCCTTTAATAAAGTACAAAAATGACAAATATTTACCAAATATAAAAACATTGGCAACTGTGCAAGCAATTGTGTCAAAAATGCAACAAAATATTCTGGACATTTAAATAAGAGCACTGGCAACATCTCTTTGAGGCCCCAGCTCTCAAAATGAAGCTAAAGAACATTCTTACAGGAACACATACCAAAAGATCAGCAAATGACTAACAATGAGCTCTGCCATTCTCTAGAGGAATGATCAGATAACCTCTAACTAAAGGCTAGAGATAAATTAAATGACTTTCAGGTGATACAAGATACAAAATGGGAGAAGAAACCAAGGGACAGAGTAGGTCATGACCCCTTCCTATGTCTGGTGGTAAGGTATTACCTGGTCTAAAAGAACTAAGAAAAATTAAGCTAAGAAATCTCTTAAACACCTAATTCCAGAAACTTCTGAATAAATGGCAACCCTGGAACTTTAACCCATGTGTTTAGACTCAAAATCCCTTATACAAGAGAGGTCACATTCCTCAGAGGTCCAAAACCCAAACTGAGTCATATCCTGACACAACTAAAGGTGCTGGTATTAATTTCACGTATCAAAGTCTTACTCAACAGGGTCAACTCTCCAGAGTTAGAGGCTATTAAAGACAAAAATTGGCAAGGAGATCTGAGATCACAGTTTGGTTTCAAATTTTTTGTTTGTTTGTTTCAATTTTTTTTTTGTTTCAAATTTTTTCATTTGACTCTAACATTTGTTAAAATAAAAGAAAACTTCTGTAGTTAACAAATTTAACTCTTCTGCCCATTTGCTGCTCTTTCTTTGTATAACCTCCTGCTATCTCAACCTAAGAACCAAGTCTTCACAGCACTAAAAAGTTCGAAGAGGGGCCTAGAAGCTACACAAGGAACAGCAAGAAATATTGCATTCAAAGAGGCAGACAATTCTAATAAAATCACCCCACCCACCAGTGCCCTTCCTGAATGCCCATACCAAAAAGTAAAATAAATGTTGTTTGTTTGTTTGTTTTGAGAACAATCTTACTCTGTGGCCCAGGCTAGAGTGCAATCTCAGACTCTTAGGTTCGAGCCTACCTCAGCCTCCCAAGTAGCAGGGACTACAGACACTCCCACAATGCCCAGCTAATTTTTTCTATTTTTAGCTGAGACCCAGTCTTGCTCTTGCTCAAGTTGGTCTCAAACTCCTGAGCTCGAGGGATCCTCCTGCCTTAGCCTCCCAGAGTGCTAGCATTACAGGCCTGAGCCACCACACCTGACCCAATTGGTCTCATTACTAGGAGAAGTAATTTCAATTCATTTTTAACCTTAACAGGACTAAGTTTTAAAATTCAGCATTTTTAAGAAACAAGAAAACTGGGTTTGGGGAGAAAGGCACATCAATTTAAGTAAGGTATTAAAGGCAAGGAAAGACTTTTTTTTAAATTTCATATGTACATATTGTATAATGTTAGAGGAAGGACTTTTAAACAAACTACAAGATTGATCACCTCTCAGGGTAGTCATGAAAGAAAAAAACTTTTCACCAAAGCATTGCAAAATGTGGGAAACATAAAAACAAACCACTAGAGGCATTGCTCTACATTCCATTTCTGTATTTGCCTGGTAAGATTCAGCTCTTTTCTGACCCCCAACCACTCTGTGGTCACTGCAACTACTTCCCACCCAGTGAACCAAGCTACTGACTGCAGGGTACAGCAGGGCAGAAATTGAAACACCTAGAGATTGTCCTCAAAATGTAAGGGTTAAAAAAAAAACGGAACATCCAGATATCTTAGCTACATTTGCTGCTTTAACCTCCTAATTAAGAACTAAGACTGTACATGACTTGTGATGAGCATGTCGCATTCCTGTACACAGATGACACATTATATCTTCTAAAAAAACACTTCTTTCTCAAAAATCTTTTAAAACTAGACAATGTCTGCAGAATAAAGTTCCAGCCCCTGAGCCAAAATTCAAGCTGACCACAGCTGGCCTCAACTGGACCTCCCACTGCTTGTTGCAGAAGGCAGCTGTGAAAGCACATGCTTCAAGTCCAGGCATCGGAATTCCAGGTCCACCACTCACTACTTGTGTCATCTTGAGCAGGTTACCTATCTGCCTGATCTTCTCTCTCTTTCAAACAAGAATTCCCTCATCTTTAAAACAAGAGCAATAATACCTACATCATAACCCTAAATGATGAAAAAGAGAATGGCATATGGCACAGCTGATGCGCAGATCACTTTTCTCCCTGTTCCAATCCAAATGGCTTGCTCTCTGTTCTCTTGAAAATTTTCTCCAGCAACTCTCTACCAGTTTCAGAACCCCACTGTGCTTCATAAAAAGTCCAGTTGAAAACTCTTCTATTTGACAATGAAGCTACCTTGTTACCCACCCTGCCTCCTTAGAATCATTTTCTCCTTGAGCTTTCTACTTCTTGTTTCTTTTTTTTGAGACAAGAGTCTTGCTCTATTGCCCCAGCTAGAGTTCAATGGCTTCATCATAGCTCAAAGAAAACTCCAACTCAACTGCTGGGCTCAAGTCATCCTCCTGCCTCAGCCTCCTGAGGAGCTGAGACTACAGGTGCCTATCACCTGTAATTTTTCTATTTTTTGTAGAGATAGGGTCTTGCGCTTGTTCAGGCTGGTCTCAAACTCCTGAACTCAAAGTATCCTCCTACCTCAGCCTCCCTGAGTGCGAGGATTATAGGCGTGAGCCACCTTGCCCATCCAAGCTTTGTAATGTTTATACTCTAAGCCAATTGATCTGAAATTATACTTGTATGTCGCTCCTCTTTCCCCCAATGAATCTACAAACCCAAGAGCAAAGATCTTACCAATTATCAAGCCAATCACAATCTAAATTCAATAAAGAATACTTTGAAGGTATAAGAGTTGCCTTGGATTACCAAAACAGGGTATCCATCTGGACCAATTAAGGGATAATAACACTTCCGACATACACTCAAATAATTCTCTCTACCCCTTAAGGAATCTTAGGAAGTTTTTCCAAAGGTAATATTTGCAAGATAAATAAAAAGGAAGACTAAATCTATGTTAGTCACCTGGGAACTCTCTGCCAGGCCAACAGACTCCAGGAAGAATTTAACCAATTCAACAGGCTCTTCTTGGGTTTTTGCTTTATTATGCTGTCTTCAACTCAGCATGAGAGAGTAGGAGCAATTCAGTCTCTATCTGTTTAGGTTTCTTGAATCCAGATCATTTCTGATCCCTTAGAAAATCCTATTTCTGAAGGGAAAAAAATCAATGAAGGGATTCACCTTCTGAAAAATATTACTTAAAGCAAAACAAACAAAGCAATAAGCAGCCACTTGGGCTTTCACTTGTGGCCCTATCCTAAGACGGCCAGTTGAAGTGTGTGCATCTAAGAGCTAATTCAAAACGGCTTGGAGATGGGATAGTGACTTCTTCACCATTCCCAAGACCTGCGGTCCAAACAGTATAAAAGCAAGAGCTGGACTAAGTAGAATTATGGCAAATCCTGTCATCTAGAGGAGCTGTTTTATTTATATCAAAGTAATTATAAACTACGTGCATATAAATATCCCAGGAAAATGCAACTAACCCTCTTTAGAAACACTTTAAAACTTTGGTCTCTCGATTACCAAATTCTTGAACAAGGGTTAGACTTGGCTCAAAAGTGTTCCTCTCCTCTTGGGTCATTTAAAAAAAAATTTTTTTAATAGTGCATATCAGAACAAGAACAAAAATGGTAGGTAACCACCCACAAATGAACAGTTTAACTTGTGGGAGTGATGGAGTACAAGGTTAATTTTCCTTTGTTTGAGTCCTGTGTGTGTGTGTGTGTGTGTGTGTACGCGCGCGCGATACAACTTCAGGTAAGAACTCGAGACAGCCGCTGCAGAGCAACTTGGGCGGCGGCGTCAAGGGGACAAGGTGGCGCGCAGAGCCCACTCCCAGGGCTGCTGGAACCCGGTCTCCGCTCGGCACACGGAGGCTCTTCACGGCCCCGGACCCTCGCCTCGAGGTTCCCCACCCCCAACGCGCGGCCAAGGCAGGGCCGGAAAGCAGAGCCCGCCACGACCGCCTGCCCGGGAGGGTAGTCCCCACCGGCCCGAGGAGCTGCCCGCCGCCTGCTCTTCTACGGCCCCCACGCGAATATTCCCGGAGCCGGCGCACTCCCCGCGGGCAAGGAGTCGGAATAGCGGGAAAACGGCTGGGAGGGCAGGGCAGGGCGCGCCAAAGCCGTAGCCGGTGCCCGCTCCTGCCCGCCACCGGCTGGGAGCTAGGACACGGAGCAAGCAGGCGACCTCTCAGCCGCAGGCTCCGGATACTTACCTCTGCACCCCCAGCCAGGCCGGTCGCTCCACACCGACGGGAGTTAGCCAGGAGCCGCGCAGCCTGCAGGAGCAGCCCTTCTTGCAGAGAGAGCGGGCGGCGGGCAGGCATCCGCGCCCCGGGCTGCGGCCGGAGTGGAGGGAGAGGGAAGGGAGGGACTGCAGATTTGAGAGAAGGGGGGCGTGGAGGGTATGTGCCTCCACCCAAGACTGGGAGGGTGGGCTGCTGGAGCCTGGCGGAGGGGAGTGCGCAGAGACGCAGGAGGGAGCAAGGAAGCAGCACGGAGAGTGCGCGGGGGGGAGGGAGGTACAGGGGGCGGGGGAGGCCGGGATGGGAAGTTGGCCCCCAAACTGGACAGCCCTCACCTCGACACCATCCGACCAAGAATTGTCTAGGTCTACAGCAAAGCACAAGGGGGTCTAAAACTTTATGTCATTTTCTCATACACACGTGACCCCCCTGCAGTCCAGATGGTTTCAATCACTGGAGGGAAAAAGCGGCTCTTCTGGTATGCATGAAAAGCCGGAGCTGGGAGAGTCTGGGAAAAGCTGCCTGTGCGGCCGCCTGCCTTCAAACAAACCCATGAACTCTCTCTGTTCTCCCAGCTATCGGACTGGGGGGAGCCCTTTAAAACCCAAAGGCCATTAAAAGAAGCTGCACTTGGTACTTCAGCAGTAGCAAAATCTCAAAAGCTCTAGGGTTCCAAGGAGCCTGACCTGAATCAAGAGCCCCAAAGGAGATTCCGAGAATTTGTTTTAATTACTCCACCGGTTGGGTGGCGCCTGTGGCTCAAAGGAGTAGGGCACTGGCCCATATACCAGAGGTGGGGGGGGGTTCAAACCTGACCCCGGCCAAAACTGCAAAAAAAAAAAAAAAATACTCCACCGGCTTGCAAAACCAAAAAACTAGAAAAGGGCATCATTTAATAATAAAGCAATGGAATACTAGCATTGAGAATCTGTGATTTATTAGTGGAATTCTGAAGGAAATTATTTCCCCAGTATGACAATCCACTTGAAAAAGAAGAATGTAAACCACTTAAGATTCAAACCTGTACGTATGTGGTGGGATGTTAGGAAGCCATGTAACCCAATTTCTCCTCCCATAAATCACTACACTTAATTCGTGATACTAAAAAAAAAAAATCTTGACATTGAAATGCAAAAATCTGAGCAGCAGTGAAACTTGACTTTAAAGTTTACCATTTCAAATTCACAATTTTACATTAACTAGGGACATTTTAAAAGAACCAATATATATGAACATAAGCAGGCTCTAAGACCAAGACATGTTTCAAAACCCAAGCCAAGTCAATTGTCATATATCCTTAAGAGGTATTTACTCAGCTGCAGGGCAAGCATCGAAAGTAATGAGGAGTTTAAAATATATCCTGGAAATAATTTAACTTGTTCGTGATTGAAAACAAATAATAGTGAGAACCAAACTGATAAAAAGTCTATTATTCCTTTGCCAAAAAAAGGATATTACATACAAATTATACTAGTATTAACTCTTTATCTCCAAAATATTTATGCCAAAGGCTATTTTCTAGCCAGAGGCCTTATATGCAGTGTGTCACAATTGTCTGTGTGTGGAAAATCAATTTCTGTTAAGTTAAATTGGTTGTACATTAAGAAAGCCCAACATTTCACCTGTCCTCAAGGCACACTGGAAAACAGAGGGACCAACTCAAAACTAGGCAAATCATTTGAAGTTTTACTTCAAATTCAGAATCTAACAGTGAGTTTCTACTCTAATTTGCTGAAGTGCTTAAACCTTTCAGGAGACCTAGACCATATTGGATGATCTTAGCTCCCTGCAAACTTCTCCCATCTCATATGAGGGTGATTTTGTCTTCCAACACAGGACAAGTAAACCCATGAATGTGAAGGCAAGTCCCAGAATTTAACAACACTTCAAGTAAATTCCACCTGCAGCTCTCTTAAGCTCTGTAAGGAAGCATTTAAGTTCACCCACTTTCAAAATTATTAGAACAGCTATCGAAGTCCCATTTTTCTTATGAGTGACATCTATAAAGAAAGCCAGCTCAGGGCAGTGCCTGTGTCTCAAAGGAATAGGGTGTGGTCCTCATATACCAGAGGTAGTGGGTTCAAACCCTGCCCTGGCCAGAAACTGCAAAAAAAAAAAAAGAAGAAAGAAAGAAAGCCAGCTCAACAGAAGGCATCAAGATCTTCTTGATTCAGACCCAGGACAGTAATTACTTTCATTGTTTGCAGCTGTTGCTGCTGTCAATTATATATGAAGAAGCAATGTAAGAGGACAATAATGAGACACAAAAAGTTTTTCTTTTTGTTTGCCAATTCCGCTGCAAATTATGCATGGAACTTCTTTAATTCTTAAGAAAAACATTCACTTGATCTGTTTCTGAAAGAAAATTAACATTCCTTAATTTCCTAAATATAGTCTTGAGTCTAATCTCCCCATATGTGGTTACTAGTTCGTTTTAATACTGGCCAAACATTTATTAGGGACACTTAAATAGTGCTCTTTTAGTAATTTGCATTAACTTAATGTTCACGTTGTTTGACAAACAAGGTGATAAAGGAAATAATATGCTCTTTAAGATCAGGAACCAAATCTATCTTCCTAATAATTACATCCTATGTGCCTAGAACAGAGCCCCAGCATGACATACGGGCACAATAAATACTTGCTGTCTGAATAAATGATAAATAAAAACATTCCTCATAAGGTTATAATCCTGTTGTAGAGGCATGTGACTTGTAAACAACAGAATCAAACAACATCCATAGGAGGGACATTAGCAACATAAAAAGAGGAAAGGATAATTAGCATTAGCTGGCTTTGAACTTTAATACAACATATATTCAGAAATGCACAGAGGCTGCTGAAAATGAAAACTTGTAGGAGGAATTTGGTATATTGACCGCCTGACGCAGGGATCTCAGACATCTACTTTCCCATGTCCCCATTATTCAGTCCTCTCAACACAGAGCCAAGACAAGATGTGAGCATAAACATCCTGGCTCTAATTTGGATAGTATGAATACTGTTCCTTTCATCCTCTCTCACACATCTCCTCTGCCCCCAAGCTATTTCCTCTGTACTGTCTTCTGTCAGACTAATGAAAGTTTCTTAATCTTTAGAAGCAGTAGTTTTCATTCTTTTTGTGTGAAGAAGTACAATATACCTTGATTACAAGGTTATATTCCATACAGATGCCTGGCAACACATCTTATAGCTAAGGGTCTGTTTAATATTTTAACTCTGAGAGACTTACAATTCAACTATTTTGTTATATACCAAAATAGAACTTGACATCACAAAGATGAGCTTTACTTTCTTTTGCTATTTTAAATCCTGCACTTAAATTGTTTAGGTTTTCTGGCTCATGAATTTTGCTTTGGTATGTTTTATTTTTTTTTTTCCTTTGAGGGACAGGGCTGTAATCCCAGCACCCTGGGAGGCCAAGGAAGGTGAATTGCTTGAGCTCAGGGGTTCAAGACCAGCCTGAGCAAGCAAGACACTACACAGTCTCTACAAAAAATAGAAAAACTAGGGCAGCGCCTGTGGCTCAAAGGAGTAGGCCACTAGCCCCATAAGCCAGAGGTGGCAGGTTCAAAACCAGCCTTGGCCAAAAAAACAAATAGAAAAACTAGCTGAGCATTGTGGTGGGCTTCTTTAGTCCCAGGTACTTGGGAGACTGAGGCAAAAGGATCTCTTGAGCCCAAGAGTTTGAGGTTGCTGTGAGCTGTAAGGCTACGGCACTCTACCAGGGCAACAGAATAAAAAAAAAAAAAAGATCTTCCAAGAAGACTTTCAGGTTTGCAGGTCTAGTTATGAAACAATAATTTCCTCCTGTAACATCATTTATGTTCATTAAAGGGACAGTAGAGGCTTACTTATGCTTCATGATCCAAACAACCAGGTTTATCTAAGACAGGCTGCTAGGAAAGGTAGTTGGCCTAGATGACTTTTAATGGATGTGACTTCTACACATCCTTTCCTTCCTTTTTTTTTTTTTTTTTGTAGAGATAGAGTCTCACTTTATTGCCAATGGTAGACTGCCGTGGCATCACACAGCTCACAGCAACCTCCAACTCCTGGGCTTTAGGCGATTCTCTTGCCTCAGCCTCCCAAGTAGCTAGGACTACGCCCGCCACATCGCCTGGCTATTTTTCTGTTTTGCACTTCGGCCAAGGTTGGATTTGAACCTGCCACCTGTAGTATATGGGGCTGGCGCCCTGCTGGAGGAGCCAGAGGCGCTGCCCTCCTTTATTTTTTTTTTAAATAAAAACAGTATGTTTTGTGTAAACAGCTAAATGTAAATGCTAAAGATTGAAATTATCTCTATGACTCAAGGGAAAAAAATAACAATCAAAAATTAAAAAATTAAAATAAAAAAGATTGAAATCACACAAAACAATTTTTTTCCATTTTTTAAAAATAATTTTATTAAATCATAATTGTGTACTTTGGTGCAATCATGGGGCACAATGTGCTGACTTCATATACAATCTGAAATATTTTGGTTGAACTGTTAAACATAGCCTTCATGGCATTTTCTTAATCACTATATGAAGACATTGATATTCTACATTTAATAGGTTTCACTAGCACCCTGCTAAGATGCACCGTAGGTGTGATCCCACCAATTGCCGTCCCTCCTCCCATCCTCCCCCCTCCCCTACCCTCCCTTGCCCCTTTCCCTGTATTCTTGTGCTATAATTGGGTTTTAGCCTTCATATGAAAACTATAAATTAGCTCCATATTAGGGCTGAGTACATTGGATACTTTTTCTTCCATTCTTGAGATACTTTGCTAAGACGAATATGTTCCAGCTCCATCCATGTAAACACAAAAGAGGTAAAGTCTCCATCTTTCTTTGGGTATTCCATGGTATACATGTACCATAATTT
>CAUYON010006447.1:0-77272 GCA_963573935.1 Arctocebus calabarensis | reverse complement strand
GTTTACTTTTGTGGTGGAGGATTACGCTGGTCATTATGGAGGATAGGTCTGAGAATATCCTGGAGAGCTGGTTTAGTTATAGCAAATTTCTTCAACATGTGGATGTTGTTAAAGTATTTAATTTCTCCATCATAAATGAAACGCACTTTAGCTGGGTACAGGATCCTGGGTTAAAAGTTCTTTTGTTTCAGGAGATTAACAGTCGATGACCATTCTCTTCTAGCTTGAAAGGTTTGATCAGAGAGATCTTCAGTTATTCTAATATTCTTCCCCTTGTAGGTAATGGATTTCTTACATCTGACTGCTTTCAGAATTTCTTCTTCATATTAACATTAGTGAAATTAATTATGATGTGCCTGGGGGATGTCTTATTCGAGTTGAGCCGTGCTGGTGTTCTGAAACTGTCTGCTATCTGAATGTCAGAATCTCTTGTCATGTCTGAAAGTTCTCTGACATAATCTCATAAAGAAGAGACTCTGTGCCTTGTGATGCCACTTCATCGTTTTCAGGTATCCCTATAAGGCGAATATTGGTTTTCTTTGAGTTATCCCAGAGCCGTCTGAGAGAATGATCCATTTTTGCCTTCCATTTCTCTTCCGCTTTGGAAGTTTGGGAGCATTTGAAAGCTTTGTCTTCCATGTCAGAAATTTTTTCTTCTGCTTGCTCCATTCTGTTACCGAGGGATTCTACTTTATTTCTCGGATCTTTGAGCACTGCAATTTCTTGTCTCATTGTGTCAAAATCTTTGGTCATTTTGTCTTTGAATTCATTGAATTCTTGAGACATCTTTTGGGTCATCTTTTGGATTATTTCCTGAAATTCTAATTCCATGTTTTCCTCCATTCCACTGATCTTATTTGCTATCCAGACTCTGAATTCGATTTCTGACATCTCAGCCATTTGCTTATGCAAGGGATCTTGTGCTGTATCTACCTTGTCATTCCTTGGGGGAAGTGATCTACTCTGATTATTCATATTGCAGAGTTTTTCTGTTGATTCTGCCTCATGATTATTTTTCACTGTTGCCTATGACTGTCCTCAGAGTTGGGGAGGTTTTTCTCCCAGATTAGATCCTGGCAGGATCACTTTGTTGTTGCTGGATCTTTGTAGGGAGTGACCCTGTGTAGCTTTTCTGGGACTGCCCCACCCAGGGAGTTCTGGCTGAGGAAGCAGCTCTGGAGCGTGGCATGCCCAGATCAAGCAGCAGGGCATGGGATGGGGTACCCGGTGGCCTTTGCAAATGGAGCCCATGCTTCCAGCAGTATCTGGCTGGGAGGAAGGCTCTGGAGGGAGGGCGGCAGGCCTGGGGCACGGATCAGAGCCAGGCGGGGTCCTGGTGGGCAGCAGGTGAAGGCAGGGTGGGTCACAGATTGGCACCTTGAGGGAGTCTTGGTGGACTTCCTGGCCGCTCCCGGTAGCAGACCAAGGCCCTGCGGAGTGCCATTCAGGCAGTGCCAGAGTGCCAGCAGAGTTCCTGGCCACTGGTGGTGGCAGACCAAGGTTCAGCAGGGTGCCAATCTAGTTGCGTGGAATTCCTGGCAGAGTGGAGTTCCTGGCTGCTGTGGGCGGCAGGTCTGCAGCATGGATTGGAGCTGGGTGGGCCGAAGCCAGGTGGGTTACAGATTGGCACCGGAAGGGAGTCCAGCGGACTTCCTGGCCACTAGCTAGTGGTGGGCCAAGGCCCAGCTGGGGCCCGCGCAGGGGTCTCAGTGGACTGGAGTTCCTGGCTGCTGTGGGCGGTAGGCCTGGGGCATGGATTGGAGTGGGGCAGAGGTCCCAGTGGGTGGCAGGCTGAGGCCGGACAGGGCACAGATTGGCTCCAGGAGGCAGTCCAAGCAGACTTCCTGGCTGCTGCTGGCTGAGGGTCAAGGCCCAGCGAGGTGCCAACCGGGGCCATGCTGGGGTCCCAGAAGAGTGGAGTTCCTGGCCACTGTGGGTGGCAGGTCTGGGGCATGGATTAGAGCTGTGTAGGGGGTCTTGGTGGGCCTCAGGCTGAGGCAGGTGGGGCACAGATTGGTGCCACTTGGGAGTCCTGGTGGACTTCCTGGCCACTGCTGGTGGCAGGCCAAGGTCAGGTGGGGGTCCCAGCAGAGTTCCTGGCTGCTATGGGCAGTGGGCCAAGGCCTGGTGGGGCACAGATTGGAGTCATGCAGGGATCCTGGTGACGTCCCTGGTCTGGGGGCTGGTGGGGGCTGGTGGGGGCTCAGTGGGGCCCCAGAATCTCTTACCTGATGGGCCCCCTGGTCCAGCAGATAGGGAGGGTGGGAGTCCTCCCTCAGTTTCAGCAGAGGTCAGGCTTCTGGTGCCTCAGGTAAGGGGGGAAGGGAGTCCTGGAAGTTCAGAATGGCGGAAAACCTTAGTTCAGTTTTTCTGCCTGAAGCTTGGTTTCTGGAAGTCACTGCTTGTTTCAGGGATGACCTATAGTTATCACTTCTCTCTCTCTCGGCTGGGCTCCCAGTCTTCAGCTCAAATGGGCAGTTTCTGGAGGTTATCTTTCCTTTTGGACAGGAGCCTCTGTCAGAAACTACTTCCAGTCGGCCATCTTGCCCCTCCCCCCCACCTTTAAGATCTTTAAAGAAAAATTCAAGCCTATATTAAACTATCAAAATTAATTTCAGAGCCACAATTTTGGAGTTCTTTCTGTGGAAGATGAGAAATTTCATTTGAAACTGTTCCCTAGTCTCTGTGGATTTAACTCCATTATTTTTTAATGGTGTGTATATATTATATATACTAGATATGTATTTTAAGACTATATATATATATATATATATAGTCTTTATATATATATATATTTGGGGGAGGATAGTATATTATATATACTAGATATGTATTTTAAGACTATATATATATATATAGTCTTTATATATATATATATATATATATATATATTTGGGGGAGGATAGTCAACCTTGTATCCAACTCCACATCTGGTGGGTAAAGACATGGTGGACATACAGTTCGTGTGCAATTTAAAACAGTTTAGCATAGTAAGCTGCATGCAAACGTTATGGACACCTTGTATGTTAGAGTTATTATTTCTATTCTATTTAACTGCCTTCAGTACTCACTGACGTGTTCTTGTTGGCCACACCTTTCTGAATAATAGGAGACTCGTGTTTACCTTTGATTGCTATCTCATTTTGCTTTCTAAGGTCTTCAAGTACTTCATTTAGAGTGGCTCTTTTCCTGTTGAGGGAATCTTTTTGGTGACTTGTCCCTGAATGATTTCTCCCAACCTGGGCTGGATATAGAAATCTTTGGTCATGACTCTTTAGTGCTTTGTAAATGATGCTTCGTTATATCTTTTACCGGTGAGTAGGGTTGAGCTCAAGGCTGAAGGCAACATGATATTTCCCCCTGAATTAATTCCTCCTGACCCCAGTATTTGTATGTGTGGCTCGGCTCTTATTTGCTTAGACAAAAGTCCAGTCTTCATTTTCAAACTATTGTTTGAAATTAGATGCCAAATTTTTCTTTACCTCTTCAATAGTGTGTTTGCGCTTTTTGGGGTTTCGGTTATTTGTTTTGGTTTTGCTCATGACTTTCATTGTTTCACCCTTTTTCTCTGAGTTGTGTGGGAGAGGAGAGTGAGTTTTCTCAAGCGTATCTTCTACTTCCCCAAGTCCACCTCCTGTGTACCCGATCTGCCTGTGTGCAGTGACCTCTAAAGTGGCTTCTAATTGTCTTTTATCTTTAGATCATCCTTCCTGACCTACAATTAATTTCTCATTATGACTACTTGTTCCAGCTTCATAGATTAAGAAGACTTATTGGATCTTGTTGAGATCACAGATCACATATTTAAAGAATGCTTTTCTCCTGCCTTTGTACCCTCTTGCCTCTATTCTCCTCTTCTTTCTCTTCTTTTGGTTTAGCAAAAAAATTAATTCCCTTGACTCCATAAAGAGGTTCCCTTCCTTTGAACTTTACAATATTTTTGTGTGCCTCATACATACTGCTTCTCATATTTACTCAGATCTTTATAAGGGACTTTCAGGTCCACACTTAAGGAGAAACAAAACCAAAAAGCCAATTTTAGGGATCCTAGAGCTGGTGGGTGGGGAGTGGGATGGTGAGAACCTTAAGGATAATGGAAGGAACAGGGCTTCTCCCCTATGGAGGCTTTGTCACATAGTCTAGAGACAAAACCCAAGGTCTCTCCACGACACACCCAGGACCCAGAGATGCCACATGTATAACACAGGGTGCAAAGGAAGGCAGAAGTTTTTTCCCCCCAACAATAAAAGAAGATTTCACTAAACACGGATCTGCAAAGGAAAGGTTTTACTCCGTCAATCAGTAGCTGAAAGTTGGTTTGGCCAAGAAATCCTGAGTTTGAGTTTTAAATTCTGCTCTCCCATCCATGCCTCAGTAGAGAAGCTGTATTCTAAGTTTAGTCTTCAGCACTTTAGCTATACTCAATAAAAGAAAAAACATTCAATTATATTGTTCTATGTGTAGATGCTAGGGCTACAGTGGAATCTTTGCTCTCATGAGATGACAATTTGTAGGGTAGCAGTCAGAGGTTAATACAATAATCATTAATAAATGCAAATATGTGTTTATTACAAATTTGAGAGCCTGTGATGAGAGGTGAGCAGGACAGTCAGGATGCTTCCTGGAGGAAGCGTCATTCAAGCTGTAATTGGCAGCCTGAGTAGACATTAGTAGGCATGGAAGGGCATGGTAGGTAGAGGGAGCTGTGTGCCAAGGCTTTGTGGTGGGAGGAAGTGGAACTATTTGAGGAGTCTGAGTAAATCTTGGGGTGCAGGTGGCAGTGGTACCAGACGCTGTCTCATAGTTAAGGCCCAGGCTTCCTCTTGAGAGCAAGCAGAGGCCCTAGAAAGGCTTCTTGAAAGGGTGGAACAGGAAGGGGGTGATGAGTCATTCAGATTCTGCCTTCTGAAAGTTAACTCTAGACAGAGAATGTCCTGGCTGAGGGAGCAGATGTGAGCCTGCTAGAAGGAGGAGTAGATTAAGGAAGATCCACCAGGACACAGAGTGAGCTGTGTCCTATGTAGAAGGGAGTGGTGGCATTTTTTTCCTATGTGAAAATCAGCTACTTATATAGGGTGACTTGTAAGTGCGTTTGGGGATGGATTGGGAGAAATGGGTTACTTATGTGGGTTTGTTCAGCTGCCCTGTCTTCATAGAGTATGGGAGAATGACATCTCCTGGTGGAATTCATGGAGTCAAGAATTTGGGGTTGGTTGCAGCCCAAGGAAGTCTGTCCTGCAGGAGCCCAGCCCCTCAACCTGCTCTTGCCTGAAGCCCCAAATCCTCTGACTCAGGGGACACTTGGGGGGCTGGTGTGGGTAAATGCTTTTAGCAGGGTCTTCTCAACACACCACCTCTCCCAAAAGTGTCATAGTGTATCAGACTTAAAAGAAATCCTTTGATCTGATTTTGTCCACACTGCACTGGGCAGAAATTCCTTGAAGCTCTTGAGATGTCACTTGCATCTGTCTGTACAACTAGTGAGTAGAAGAGCTGGAAAGCTGTGCTCACACATCAAGAATTATAAACATAAAAACCAGATCTCTTGAAACATACCTCTACGTAGCCTTTCTTAAAAGACAAAATCAGTTTACGCTGTTTAAAAGAATAAATGAGAAAGTCGGCTTTGTTCCTTCCTTGGGTATTGTTTGACTGCCTACATGGAGTCAAAAATGTAATAAACATGTGGGAAATTGCATGGAAATGCTGTAATTTTCTTTCTTGGGTTTACATGTCCTTCTGTGAGCTTGCTTATGAATCTTCTTTCCCCTTTCATCAATATCTGCTCGGGTCACAAAGGGTTAATTTAAACCGGCCTGGTCCCCCTGCAGGGGAGCCCTGACTTTGAGATACAACTAATTACACTGGCTCTGGGAGATCTCAGAGCTCATTTCAAGGTAGATCAGAGATGACTTTTGAAAATGTATTCATCGCTGGGTGGCTTTTGCAGAAGAGAGGGAGGGGCCTGTATGCTTCCTTGGGACTAATTGGTTGTTTGTGTGCAATGAGAAAAATAGCTCTTGGAATCCTTTCTGTTGCAGTTTTTTATTTTCTATTCTATAGCCAAGACTTGTTACCACCAGAAAATTCAATAAATTAATAGACTCTGAAAAAAATCAATGAAATAATTAGTAGGTCATTTCTGGGTGAAAGGAATTTTTAAAAATTGAAGTTAATATGGCTGACTGCAAGGGGCCAGGTGGGTGACAGTGAGGCCAGCCAGGGCAGGGAGGCAATAGTCAGGGTGCCACTGAGGAGGATCAGAAAGCACATTTCCCATCAGCTGCAGCTGACTGTTGTTGCCACATGGGAATGTGGGCCTAGTGTTGTCTCATCTTCCAGTTTTTTCAGAAGAAGCTGGAAATCTGGATATTTATGTGAAATCAGTTGGTAGTTAAATTCAAAATACCTATGCAGGTCAAACAAGACACACGTGTGATAGCCCACACGAGTTTGCCACATCAAGTCTAGCACATTAACTGCCATGTGCCATTTAACTTATGCTAGTTTTAGGCTCAGAGCCTTGTGAAGCATATATAATTCACACATCTCTTGACCTGTCCAGATTTAATAAAGCTCTGTGGCCTCAAGGAAAAAGAATTTTTTTTCCTAGTGTGATAGTAAGTGTGCTAGATCTCAGTGATTTATATATACTTGGGACCCTCACAAAAGGAGGGAAGATTAAATATTGGGCCCTTCAAATATTGGGTTTTGTTTCTCTTTTCCTATTGAGAGAAGACTGATATTTTTAGAACTCTACTCCTAGAGGATATGGAAACATAATCCAAGTCCAACTTACCAACTCAGCAGAGAGTGACCATCAGGGAAAACACCCTGTGCATCTTCAGGGGTGACAGTGAATTCTAGTCTATCACCTTCTCAGCGAGACATAGCATTCAGTAGACACTGCCATGTAAAGTTGTGTAGGTTGTGTACTGTTCAACTGTAGAGGGTCTAATTTACACTGTCAACTATGTAAATGGCAATCCATGGGGCTGTGCCGTGAAATCACACAAGTCCTTTGAGAGACCAGCAGTTCCATATTCAAGAATGGACAATGATATACATGTTTGGATATGTGCTTAGTATAGTTGAGGATATTCAGATTTAACTTTTACATTTGACTGTGAGCTTCTTGAGAAGTGGAAATTTGTCTTGTTCATCCTTTTATGTCCATCAATTAATATAGTGTTTTGCACACAGTAGGCATAATAAAATTTTTTTTTCTGCACAAAATGTCCAACGGGCAACTGAAAGTATGCTTTTGGAGATTGGGGGAAAACATTAGATTTGGAGGCAAAGGTTTATGAGACATCAGTGACTTCCTGAGGTTCTCAGAATAACTGGGGTTGCTGGGAAGGCATAGGAGACAGGCATCTGGGCTGATGGAGGAAGAGAGAGTGAATTCACAGAGATTGAGGAGAAAGGGCTCAAGGTGTGGAATCAGGAGAGCTGTCACAAAGTGCAATGCCTCACCATTGCATTCCCATCATCAGCACATAATATTCTCAATAAATATCTGGTAAATAAATAAATGAATGAAATAATGGGCAACAGGCAGTTCTAAGTTTCTCAGAGAAATCAAGACGAGTGAAGACAGAAGCAAGGTCATTGGGTTGAAGAGAGGCAGTTACAGAGTTGTGGATGACTTCGGGAAGAGCAGTAGCATCACTCAGTGGAGTGATGGGGACAGAAATATGACTCAAATGGATAAAAAGAATTATCTTAGCTGTCACTTCCTCCAGGAAGCTGTCCATGACTGCTCTTATTCCCCTCAAAACCCCTGATCAGTTGATGTTCCTCTACACCTTGCCATAATACCCTGTATTCAATTCCTAATGAAATACTTACTACTCAGCATTACATTTGCCTGCACATCTCTGTCATCTCCAGGAATCTGTAAGCTATATGTTTAGTCTATAACTTGATTACTTCTTCATCAACCTTCATGTAGCACAGTGGTTTAGGTAGGGGTATATTGTACTGTGTTTACAGAAATTTTTTTCATAACAGTAACAAAGGAAATGGAGAAAACTAACTGGCATGCCATATAATAAACATAGGATTGAGAAATGCACAAACCTAAATAGATGTGTAGTGGAGGGGAAGATTAATTATTCCTGGGAGCAATACTGTTAAAGTTTCACAAGGAGATACACAGAGAACCTTAACATTAGGTAGAATGAGGGAACAAAGTATATACATTTTGGACTTCTTAAAATGCTGCTTGAAACAAAGGGTTATTTTTTCCTACCATTTGCAAGCCTGGGAACTAGAAAGAGCAGCATTCTTAGCAGTAAGAATTCATGAGGTAAGTAAGAACAATGAGGGATGTTTTGTACGTCTAGGATAAATAAAATAAAATGAGGGGAAAAGGCCAATGGGGCTTCCAGCTCCACATTGAAATATCTATCATACCTGGAAAAATATTCAAAATATCTTGCTAAGTGAAAAGCAGGCTACAAAATGATATGTACCATGGTTTTTTTACCCAAAGAAAATATATTTTTCTTCTTTCCCTTTCTAAAAAAAGTGAGTTTTTAAAAGAAATAAGTACATGTATAGTAAATGAAAGATTGCAAAGGCATTCACTAAAATGTTTACCTGGTCACAGGTGACATTTTTTGCTTTGTATATATTTTTTATTCCCGAGGATTCTGTATTAAGATTTGTTACTTGAGGGACAAAAACCATAGCAAATATATTCAATACGCAGTCTTTGAATAACATTCTTAATAACATGGAAAATGATGATTCTATTTGTTAAGTGAAGAAAGTAGATTGAAAAATTTGTTCCATGTGGAATGATGCCATGGTTATGGCAGTTTATGAGTTTGCACATCTGTGCACATGAAAAGACGTGGTTATCTCTAGCTGGTGAGCCTAGGGGTGTTTTTATATTCTTCTTTTCTGCAGTTTCTTTTTTCTTTCTTTTTTTTTTTTTTGGCCGGGGCTGTGTTTGAACCCGCCACCTCCAGCATATGGGACTGGGTGCCCTACTCCTTTGAGCCACAAGCGCTGCCCCATGCAGTTTCTTTTATAACAAGGGTAATTAATGTAAGACCCTGAAAAATAAAGTAATGAGAAAGCACTACTTTGATCATACCACTCCTCTGCTTAAAATCCCTCAATAGCTCCCTATTGCTTTAGAATGAAGTCCAAACTTCTTGAGCAATTTACAAGGCCTTAGGTGACCTGGCTTTGCCTACCTCTGTGTCGTCTCCTGTCCCTGCCCCCCTTATTACTGCACCACACTGGTTATCCACCCACTCATCCCAGACATCCTGGGACTTCTGCACACAATGTTCTCTTCTGGGACATTCTTCTTTCTCCTTCCCCTACTTGCCTCCCAAACTCCTACACAAAGTTGAAGTATCAGCTAAAATGTCACTTCCTTTCAACTCTCTCTGTTTCCCCGGTTAGTCATTCTTTATATATTCTCTCAGCACTGCACATCTTCTATTTAAGTACCCATGACACTGTTGTCATTTCTTGTTCAGCCATCCACCTTACCCTTTAGATCGTGTCTTTGGGCTTTTGCTCACTATGGCATTCCTAACCTGGTGCCTGCAAAATCAGGGGTGCTCCATAAAGATTTTCAGAATGAATGAATGAATGCATAGCTTCAAGGGCATCCCAGCAAGGGAGAGCTCAAGGTTCCCACTCATGGTCAGTCTGCAGGGATGGAACAGGTGATGACAGTTATAAAGGCTCCCAAGAGTCTAAAGCAGGAGAGGAGAGGAGCTCTGGGAACCAACTTGAGTTGGGACAGAAGGAATAGGCTTGGCAGTAGAAAGGCAGGTCCCTGACAGGTGGTATTTTAGTTAGGCCTTGAAGGAGGAGATCAAGAGATCACCTGGCAGAGGAACCTGCACAGGCAAGGGCTGTGGTCTGGAAAGTGCTCGTGATTCAGAGCGCTTTGGACTACTTATGCAAAAGCTACTCACTCTGGACTTTCTGTAAATACACAAGGCCATCCAAGATTGGGTTTGTTTCACACAGATATTTAATAAGTGGCTTAATAATTAGAAACAATGCCAGTTAGTTGTCTGTCATTGTTTCTGTGTAGAATCTATAAATTTAACACACACAGATATGCCATGATCTATGTCAAAGAAAATCCCAAGTATGCAAACACCTCATTTGATCTGAAATATTAAGCACTTCCATTTTAAAAATGTTCTAGGAAACAAGCTTATAAGTGGAGTTTACAGGCAGTGTCACTTGGGAACTGAACCATTTCTGTTTGGCTGAAGCTCTTCAAAAAAATTATAGAAAGATCAACATTACGATGTCAATAAAGGGAAGTTTTAAAAATTCTGAACAAATAAAGAAATGTTGAACATAGGCGAATATAACAAGTCTTGTGCTGGAGAATTACCAGAATAGAAGAGCCTCTTAAATTTTTTAAAAGAAGGCTTGGTGCCTGAAGCTTGGTGTTTAGGGCGCTGGCCACATATACTGGGGCTGGTAGGTTCAAACCCAGCCCGGGCCTGCTAAAATAACAATGACAACTGCAACAAAAACAAAAAGTAGCCAGGCATTGTGATGGGCGCCTGTAGTCCCAGCTACTCAGGAGGCCGAAGCAAGAGAATCACTTAAGCCCAAGAGTTGGAGGTTACTGTGAGCTGTGACGCCACTGCACTCTACCAAGGGCGACATAGTGAGACTCTGTCTCAAAAAAATTTTTTTTAAATGAAAATAATACATGTTCTTTGTTTAAAAAAAAAAAGGAAAGGAAAAAGGAAAGAAAAGAATGAAATAATGAAAGAAAATAATACGAAATAATTTTTCATGCAAAACCATATTCTCTGCCCCTTCTCACTCTCTCAGTCCTGTTTCTCAGAAACCATAAATTTTAAGTCTTTTAAAATCTTTTTCTTTCTTTCTCTCTCCCTCCTTCCCTCCCACCCTCCCTTTCTTTCTTCCTTTTTTCTCTCCCTCTCTTCCTTTCTTTGTTCTTCCTTCCTTCCTCTTCCCTCCTCGCCTCTCCTCCTCTTTTCCTCTCTCTCTCCCTTCTTCCCTCCCTCTCTTCCTTCCTTCTCCTTCCTTCCCTCCACCCTTCATCGGACTCTCCCTTACTCCCCCCTCCCTTCATTTTTCTTTCTTTCTGACATTTGGCTTAGTCATCTAGGCTGGAGTGCAGTGGCATCATCGTAGGTCACTGCATCCTTGAACTCCTGGGATCAAGCAGTCCTCCAGCCTCAGCTTCCCAAGGGACTACAGGTGCATGTCACAACACCTGGCTATTTTTTTTCAGAGATGGGGTCTCACTCTGTAGCCCAGGCTAGTCTTGAGCTCCTAGCTTTAATCAATCCTCCAGTTAAGTCTTCCAGAGCGCTAGGACCACAGTCATGAGCAACTATGCCTGCCCTTAACTGTATCTTCTAGTGGTTACCTCCATATCTCTACATAATACGCAAAAACTGTCATTTCTCCTCCCCCCCTTTTTTTTGAGACAGAGTCTCACTTTATCGCCCTCGGTAGAGTGCCGTGGCGTCCATAGCTCACAGCAACCTCCAACTCCTGGGCTTAGGCGATTCTCTTGCCTCAGCCTCCCGAGTAGCTGGGACTATAGGCACCTGCGACAACACCTGGCTTTTTTTTTGTTGTTGCAGTTTGGCCGAGGCCGGGTTCGAACCTGCCGCCCTTGGTGTATGGGGCCGGCGCCCTACTCATTGAGCCACAGGCGCTGCCCCAAACTGCTATTTCTTGATGTATTAACTGTGGGCACTATTGTCAGCCAGCTGTGAAGGATGAAGATTTAACTGGTTTTCACTTCACCCCTTTCTCTCCCCCATCTTCCTGTTATGATGATCTTACTCTATCCAAGGTCGGACAATGCAGTTTGTGATCTCACCCTGGAAAAAGTGCTGCATGTCTCATTCCTGAATGTCACCGTACTCCCCTCGGGAAGGTATGCAGCGACGTCAGCGTCTACTCCACCCTTCACAGCCATTTTGGAACTCTTTTTTCTGAAATGGACTTCAGAGTGTCATCGTATATACCTTAACCCAGCAATTTAAATTCGAGGATCTTGTAAATGTGAGGCTCACGACACGGGGTAGGAGGGAGAGCGGGAGGAGGCCAGGTGGCCACAGGATCAGTGTTTGGTTGTGAGAAAGGCCAAGGCCTTGCGGGCATCCTTCATGCTTCCCTTTCCCACACAGCCTACGTCCAAAACACCAACAGATTCCCTTCATCCTGCCTCCGAAATCAATCCAGAGTCAAACTGCACCTCCCTCTGGCCTGAGTGCCGCCTTCTCTTGCCTTCTGGTGCACCTCCTTGTCTCCGCTCTTGCTTCTCTGCCAGAGGACACATTTACGATGGAAGTCAGAGCCTGTCGCTTCTCTCCTCAAAACCCTCCCCTACCGATTCCACTACGAGTCAAAGTCAGCTCCCTGCCACGATGTCTGGACCACACCTGTGCCCCAATTTTGCGTCCCACTCTCATAGCCCTTCTCTCTCTGTCCCACATTGGCCTGGGTGTTCTTTGACCAATCTGAGCGCATTCTCCCCTTTGTGCCTGGGCTCTTTAATCCCCCTGTCTAAAAAATTCTTTCCCCAGCAATCTGCATGGCCCTTTCTCTTCCTGAGCGGCCTCGAAGGAAGTGGCCGTAAATCATGAAATGGTAGGAGCAGACCAGGGCTTGTAGGAGCCTGACAGGTGGGGAGGGGGAGAACAGGTCAGCAAGAAGAGGCAGAACCTGGGAATGCTTTTAATGGTTTTTGGTTAAAGTAGAAGGAGCTGTTGGAAAAGGAGACGCTAGCAACCAAGAAAGAGAGAAAAGTTAATGTGGGGAGGTTGTCCCGAAGGAGGGCGAGGGCACAAGATCAAAAGGACAAGGGCATGAAACAAAATTAATGAGCAAACTCATGCCTGACAGCCATAATTTTCTTCATGAAATACAAAGCAGGGTCTAATCCAAGGGGATTGGGGCTAATGTTGGGGCAGAGGAGATGTGGATGTGGATTTGAAGCATGTTGGTTGCTGAGGGGAGCAGGGGCGGGACATGACCAGAGGCATGATGCAAGGGTGGCCCTGAATGCTGAGGGGCCCAGCAAAGCTGCAGACCTTGAATGTGAAGTTTCCCCTGCACGTGCTTCTGTGGCTGTGTTTTCCTCCCAGGAGTACTTGACAGTCTTTGTGTTGTAATATCAGTAACAATAATAATTCGCATTTAGTAGAGGATTATTGTCTCCATTTTACAAATGAGGCAACTGAGGCACAGAGAGGTCACACAGTCAGTTAGTAGTCAGTATCAATCAGGGTTCTCCAGAGAAACAACAGAGCCAGCAGGATAGTCATTCATTCATTCCTTTATTTGTTAATTATAAGGAATTAGCTCACATTATTATAGGGGCTGACAAATTCCTCTATTTGCCATCAGTAAGCTGGAGACTCAGAAGAGCTGATGGTATAATTATGAGTCTGGAAACCAGCAGGTTTGATACCCAGAAAGAATCAATGCTTCAGTTTGAGTCCAAAGGCAGGAGAGAATCAATGTCCTAGTTGGAAAGCTGTTAGGCTGAAGGAATTCCCTCTTACTTCTGGGAGGGTCAGCCTTTCTGTTCTAGTCAGGCCTTTAACAAATGGATTAGATGGGGCCTTCCCACATTGGGGAGGGCAATCTGCTTTATTCAGCCTATTGATCCAATGTTAATCCCATCAGAAACACCCTCCCAGACACACCCAGAATAATGCTTGACCAAAGACCTGGGTACTCCATGGCCAGTCAAGTTGACACATGAGATTAACCATCACAGTAGTGGAGGCTGAATTCATTTTTGGTTTTTTTTTTGGAGACTTTGTCACCCTCAGTAGAGTGCCGTGGTGTCATAGCTCATAGCAAACTCAAACTCTTGGGCTCAAGTGATCCTCTTGCCTCAGCCTCCTAAGTAGCTGGAACTACAGGCGCCTGCCACAACATCTGGCTATTTTTAGAAACAAGGGCTCAATCTTGCTCAGGCTGATCTCGAGCCTGTGAGTTCAAGCAATCCACCTGCCTTGGCCTCCCAGAGTGTTAGAATTACAGGTATGAGCCACCATGCCTGGTCTGGTGGCTGAATTTAAATCTGAGCAATCTCTTCCCATCCTGGGCTTCCAATGGAGTCCAAGGTTGAGAATTTTTTGTAATAGTGTATATCAGGATGAAATATTGTAGAATGGGTGAAGTGATTCTCCGAAGAAAGTGCATGCTGGTTAATACTAGTACTGATTGTATTTTATCATTAATAATGAATGTTGTTTTTAGAGATGAAGTCAGGATAAAAGTTTGAAAGTGGGAGATACGGAAGTCTCTAGGCTTACAGAACAGTTGAAACGAGAGTGCTGAAAGGTGTATTAGTTAAGGGATAGGCAGGTTAAATTGCTGTAACAAAGGAAACAGAAAACACAGAGACTTCAACAGAACTAAAGTTAATTGCTTTCTTACATTATAGTTCAAAGGTGGGTAAGGTGGTTTTGCAACCTCTGATATGTGGCTTCCATCTCTGAATCAACTCTTCTAACTGTTACCATCTCCCAGCCTGGGGGAAGGGGGAGCACAGGTCAGTGTGTACCCGTCTATTCTAAGATCTTCACTGGAGCTGTCCAACCTATGGCTTTTGTGCACTTGAAATGTGGCTAGTGAGACTGAGGAAGAGAATTTTGTATTTAACTTAATTTAGAATAGTTTAAATTTAAATTGTAAAACAAATGATACTCCAGTCAGTTACATCAAACTTTCAGGTATGTTTGAACAACTTGGATATATTGAATATGCTTTTTGAACTATAAATTTTATGAAATTGAAATACAGATCAACTATCTGTGATGAAAATGCAGCCTCTTTATTTATTATTTTTTTTTAATTTGAGACAGAGTCTCACTCTCTCTCCCTGAGTATAGTGCCATGGTGTTATAACTCACAGCAACCTCAAACTCGTAGGCTCAAGAGATCCTCGTGCCTCAGCTTCCTGAGTAGCTGGGAATATAGGCATGAACCACCACACCCAGCTAGTTTTTCTGTTTTTAGTAGAGCTGGGCTGCTTGCCCAGGCTGGTCTTGCACAGGCTGGTCTTGAACTTCTGAGCACAGGCGATCCACTCACCTCAGCCTCCCAGAATGCTAGGATTACAGGCATGAGTCACCATTCTTGGCTGAAAATGAAGCCTCTTAATTGAGATGTGCTGTAAGTGTAAAATACAGGATTTTGAAGACAGAGGATGGAAGAAAAGAATGTAAGAGATCTCATTAATGCTTTTTAATATTGGTTACACGTTGAAAGGATAACATTTTGGATATATTGGATTAAATAAAATATTGAAGTTAATTTCCCCTGTTTCTTTTTTCTTTTAAAAAACAAGGCTACTGGAAAATTCAAAATTACATGTAGCTCATGTTATATTTCTTTCTTTTTTCCCTTTGGAGACAGGCTCTAACTCTGATGTCTGGGCTAGAGTGCAGTGGCATCATCATAGCTCACTACAACCTCAAATTCTGGCACTCAAGAAATCCTCCTGCCTCAGCCTCCCAACTAGCTGGGACTATAGATGTATGGATGCTGTTATGCCTGGCTAATATTTTTGTAGAAACAGAGTCTACTCTGTTGCCCAGGCTTGAGTGCTATGGCATTAGCCTACCTCACAGCAACCTCAAACGCCTGGTTCATGTGATCCTCCTGCCTCAAGCTCCTGAATAGCTGTAACTACAGGTGCACGCCATCATGCCCAACTAATTTTCCTATTTTTAGTAGAGACAGGGGTCTAACTCTTGCTCAGGATAATCTTAAACTCCTGAGCTCAAGCAATCCTACTGCCTCAGCCTCCTAGAGTGCTATGAGTACAGGTATGAGCTGCTGTGCCCAATGTGTTTGGCTAGTTTAAAAAATTTTTTGTAGATATGAGGTCTTGCTGTGTTGCTCAGGCTGGTCTGAAACTCTTGGCCTCAAGGAGTCCTCCTGCCTCAGCATCCCAAAGTGCTAGGATTATAGGCATGAGGCACTGCGCTTGGCCAGCTCACATTATTTTTCTGTTGGATAGTTCTTTTAGTAGGTCTGGACTACTGAAAAATGTACGCATCACTTAAACTCATATTCTAATTTAAGCAGAAATTAGTCACATGGTGACAACAATCTGCAAAGGATGCTGGGAAATGCAGATAGTATCTAAGCAGCCAGGTATCTAAAAAGCTGAGAATTAGCACTGGTGGACAGCCAGAAGACTGGCTGGAAAGACTGGAATTTGTGATCCGAGATGATTCAGGGATGACAAGGTCCAGGGTGTAATAGAGCGTGAATAAAATTTAATCCTGAGGAGGTTAAACAACTGCAATAATCATCTCACCATTTTATGTAAGATACTTATCTTCCTTGTTTGCTGTAACAAAAAGACACATATATGATCCTTTTCAGCAACTGTATTGACACAATTGCTAAGTTGCACCTTAAGTTTTAACAGAGCATTATAATTTCATACGTATCATTATCTGAGCCTTATGAGAACAAGCACTCAGCACAACGCTTAGTTTATTGTAGGTTCTCAACAAACATTTGTTGAACAAATATATGAATGAATTAGACCATTTAGATGAAGATAAAAGAAAGGGAGTTGGAGGATGCCTAATTCATTTATTCAACAAATATTTGAGCACTTACCGTTCTAGGTACTGAGGATATAGCCGTGGACAAAAAGTTCTGTTCTCTGGAGGGGCAAGGCTTAAAATAAACAAATAAAGCATACAAGTATGTAATATGATATCAGTTCACAATCAATAGTCACGCACTTCATAACAATGCTTTGGTTGATCACGGACCATGTGCACAATGGTGGTCCCACAAAATGACTAATACTGTATATGTACTCACGCCTTTTCTATGTCTAGATGTACAGATACTTACCATCATGTTACACTTGCTACAGTATTTGAAACAGTAACATGCTGTGCTGGTTTGTAGCCCAGGAGCAATAGGCTATACCATATAGCATAGGTGTATAGTAGGCTAGACCATTTAGGTTTGTATAAGTATACTCTATGGTCTTTACACAATGACAAAATCACTTAATAATGCATTTCTCAGAGTGGAAGAATGATGTACAGTGTGGGTATCTATGGGAAGAGTAATATGGGCAGAAGGAATGGCAAGTGCAAAGGCCCTGAGGCTAGAATGTGCTAGTGTTATAAGAATAGTAGCAAAAAGGCTGATGTGGCTGGAAGGGAGTGAGAAAGAGTGAGAGTAACAAAAGACAAAGTCAGAACAGGGGACAGACCTATGTTTTACTGGATTTTGTCCTCAGTGTGAGGGAGACCCCCAGAACAATGTCCTTCTATGAAGCTGTTTAAAATGCACCTTTTGTAAATAATTTCTGCCACAGGAGGCCAGGAGATATGAACAACCTTGTGAATAAAGGCCCAGGTGAGGAGATGGCCAAGCTTTCGGTGACTTTTGCTAAAGAGCTTCTGGAAATTGGTTTACTTAGCTGTATTTTAGCATTCCCACACTTTCTCTTTGACTGGCTGAAGAGAGAGCAAAGTGCTTTTTTGGGCTTCCTTCCAGACTTAGAATTAGTTTGTTTTCTGTCCTTTATCACAAACATCCTGCTGCCCTTTGACAGTATTCCTGGTAATGGAACCTTTTTGTTTTGTTATATTTTAATCTGCTTAGTGCATGTGGCTTGTCTATCTGGCCCCACAAATCACTGGTTATCATCATAGTCAATGGTCTGTGTCCAGCCAATTTCACAGACAAACACCTCTTTCCTGGTCACAGTCCCTGATGTGGGGAAGTCTGATTTACACAGTCAATAAAAATGCATTCAGGGAATTACTGGGCCCTGCTGGCTTAATATATGAGATTAAAATCTTCAAATTTAGGACAACAAGAAGTCATTTAACACACGTAAGGTGGCAAGTGGGTTATGGAAATGTCAGTTGGTCAGGGTCAGTCACCATGGGAAGGGGATTTATTGGAAGACAAAATTCTAATTGATTAATTGCCTTCAGCTTTTCCCAACATGATCTGGGGAACAGACATCATGGTACATTACTGGTCACTTTGGAGAACAGATAATTTTTCATAATGGATGATCATCTAGACCAAAAAATTAGGGGATTTTTAAAGGAATTTTTTTTTAATTAAAAGTTGTCTTCCTCACCAAATTAGTAAGCATTCATTTTATACATTTTGGTTTGGCTTACCTGGAAAATAGATTCTAAGAGAGGGGTTTGCATGCACTTTATTGGGGACTAGACTCAGAATCACACTCTCCTGGGAAACAGAGTAATTAGGCCACGATACAGTTGCAACAAAGACCTCAGCTCACTCCATGGGAGCTCTGGAGTAGGTACCGAGGAAAGGGACCAGTCATTGGATGCAGACACCCCCTGGAAGTGTGTGTGACCCTGGATGAGGCTGCTTTCAGTGGAGGATATGCCTGGAAAGGGTCTCAGCTGAGAGCTGTCAGTGGCCAGCAGTCCCAGCAGCTGGAGAAGTCCTACGCAGGAAATCTGGACAGCACACCACAGCATCCACTGCAACAGACATTTTGGAAAATAGAGGCAAAAAGAAGAAAATGAAAATTACCCCAGATCCCACCTGCCTCAGAAAAGGATTATTAACTTTTTGGTGTGTCTCTTCTCAATCTTTTATATCATATATATAGATTAAATACATAGACATCTAAAGATAGATGTATATACATATCTAATATATAGATATATATATAGAAAATGTGTATTGTTTGTATCACATACATGATATACATGTGCAGAAATAAATCACACTGCTTTATGTCTTGATTTTTTTCTTAATATGTTTTCTATGTCAACATAGATTAAAAGAAACACATCCAGCTTTTGATCCAGGATTTCATAGCAAAGAATTTTCACTAAGGAAATAATCTGAGACATATATACATACAAGATGTTTACCTATAGCATTATTTTTTTATTATTAAATCATAACTGTGTACATTAATGCAATCGTGGGGTACAATGTGCTGGTTTTACATACCATTTGAAATATTTTCATCAAACTAGTTAACATAGCCTTCACAGCATTTTCTTAGTTGGGTTAAGACATTTATATTCTACATTTAGTAAATTTCACATGTACCCTTGTAAGATGCACCATAGGTGTAATCCCACCAATTAACCTCCCACCACCCAACCTCCCCTCTCCCCTCCCACCCTATCCCCTTCCCCATATTCTTGGGCTATAATTGGTTTCATATTAGGGCTGAGTACATTGGATACTTTTTCTTCCATTCTTGTGATACTTTGCTAAGAAGAATATGTTCCAGCTCCATCCATGTAAACATGAAAGAGGTAAAATCTCCATCTTTTTTTAAGACTGCATAAAGACTTCCACAGACTGCATGGTGTACATATACTATAGCATTATTTATAGCAGTTAAAAAAGTCTAGAATAGCCAAATGTCCAACAATAAGGATCTTATTAAATACATTATGGGATAGCTCTACTGTGCCTATTATGATTCAGAAATCTATTTTAATGATGTGAGAAACTTTATAGTTAAATATGTTTTTTAAAAAGATGTATGGCCAAGCTCATGCCTACAATCTGAGCACTTGGGGAGGCTGAGAGGTGAGGATTGTTTCAGGATAGGAATTTGAGACCAGCCTGGGCAATGCAGTAAGACCCCAACTCTACAAAAAAATAACAAAAAATTAACTAGGCATGGTGGCACATGCCTCAAATCCCAGCTACTAGATAGGCTGAGGCAAGGCAATTAATTACTTGAATCTAGATGTTCAAGGCCAGACTGGGCAATAAGTAAGACCCCACCTCAAAAAAAAATGGTAACTAGAATGTCTGAGTCCTTTAAAAAATAGTAGAATATTCACTAAAATGTTACCAATGGTTATATCTGGATGATAGAATTACAGTAGCCTTTTCTTTTAAAAAAATAATTGGTTTTGTATTCTGCTTTTTTTTCTGCAAGATGTATTATTTTATAATAGAAAAAAAGTAAGATATTTTTAATACTACTTTAATCTAGATATTTTTAACAATACTTTAAAATTAAAACAGTAATTAATGCATATAGTAAAATAGTTAATAAAACAAAATGGTATACAGTGGAAAGTTGGCTCTTTCTCATTCCAGAAACCTCTCTCTTTCCCAGTTCTCTTCCTAAGAAGCAAATGTTATGAGCAGTTTCTTATACTACTTGTAGAAAGGTAACATACACACTCATGAAGGCCTGTTGAACTTACACTGTTCAACATCTCCCCAATTTTATTTATCTCAGAGAAGTTTCTATATCACAACAAATAATCAACTTTATTCTTGTAATGCCTAAGTAGGGTATTATATAGTCACATCATACTTATAGGTAGATTTTTATTCTTGCAAACACAGTTGTAATGACCATTATTCTACAATCTTAAAAATATACATATAAAGATGTTTGTTGGATAAATTCCTAGAAGTAGAATTGCTGAGTCGATGGGCAAGTGTAATTTAAATTCTGGTAGGTGTTTTAAAACTTCTCTCCAAAGAGAAGAAGTCATTGTCACCAGGAATATCTGTCTCTGACCCCACACTCTAGGAATATTTTTATCCTATCTAAGTCTTCATTTTTGCCAATCTGGTGGGTTAATTGTGTAGCTTGTCAATGCTATACATTACCTATATTAAAAAAATGTGTCATGCCAACAAACACATGAAAAAATGCTCTTTGTCCCTAATCATCAGAGAAATGCAAATCAAACCATCCTGTGAAATCATCTAACCCCAGTGAGAACAGCCCACATCACAAAGTGCCAAAGCTGCAGATGCCGGCGTGGATGTGGAGAGAAGGGAACATTTTTACACTGTTGGTGGGACTGCAAACTAATACAGCATCTTTGGAAAGAAGTATAGAGAATCCTCGAAGAACTCAAAGTAAACCATCCATCTGATCCTGCAATCCAATTACTAGGTATCTATCCAGAAGGGGGGAAAAAAAAACAAAACATGTTACCATAATAACATTTGCAATGCAGCGTTCATCACAGCTCAATTCACAATTACCAAGATGTGGAATCAACCCAAGTGCCTATCGCCTTATGAATGGATTAATAAACTGTGGTATATGTATACATGGAAAACTATCCAGCGCTAGAAAGATGGAAACTTTATATCTTTTGTCTTTACCTGCATGAAGTTGAAGAACATTCTTCTTAGTAAAATATCACAAGAATGAAAAAGCAAGTATCCAATATATTCAATAATAACGTGAAACCAACAGATAAACAACTACACCCCACATGAGAGAAAAACACAATTAAATTCAAGTTGAGGAATGAGGAAGAGAGAAAGGGGATGGGGTGGAAGGAGGGGCATTGGGAAACTCTCACCTAGAGGGCACGTATACAGCACACCCCAGGGTGAAGGGCTTGACTACAACTTGAACTTTACCTAACAAATGCAAATAATGTAACCTAATCATTTGTACCCTCATATTAATCTGAAATTAAAAAAAGAAAGAATAATCAGAGCATATGTATTATCCATACATGAATATTGGAATTAAAGTATTTGCTCAATACCACTAAAAAAAAAAAAAGAAAGAAAAGAAACCCCAAATTAAAAAAATAAAATGTGTCATGAAGAGAAGGGCAATGAGGAAGTAAGGTTGAGAGAGGTTTTGTTTTAATTTTCAGTCCTCCATCCGTCCATTCTACCTCTATCCATCCCTCCTTTTTTTCTTTCCTTTGAGTATGAGATGAGCATGTTTATTGAGGCTAAAGGAAAGAGTGGAGGAAAAGTTGAGTTAGAAAATAATGAGGAGAAAAGTTCCCCGCCTCCCTCCTTTCCCTCTCTCCCGCGTTGGCATGCACTGGCATTGTCACAGCTTACTGAAACCTCTAACTCCTGGGCTCAAGGGATCCTCTTACCTCAGCCTCCCTAGTAACTGAGACTATAAACACATGCCACCATGCCTGGCTAATTTTCTATTTTTGTAGATACAGGGGTCTTGCTCTTGCTCAGGTTGGTTTTGAACTCCTGAGCTCAAGCAATCTTCCTGCCTTGGCCTCCCATAGTGCTGGGATGAGCCCAGAGTCGGTCTTTCCTTTTAAAAGTTGAGAATCTTAATTTGGGTAGTGAATAATCCCAGGCTCACTGGTTTTTCTTTTAACTGGCTTTTGAGTTTTCACAATTGTTAAACTGATAATCAATTAAGTTCTTTAGCGTGTATTTCTAGAACCAGCTCTGCTCCAGAAACTTTCTAGGCAACAAGGACACAAACATTAGAATAGACTTGGTTTTCTAGTGAGTCTAGAGCAATGATTTTTCAACTGGTGTCATTTAAGCGAGCTTTGGAAGTTTAACTGGAGGTTCAAGTGTGCCATGAGATAAAAAAAGGTTGAAAATCACTGGTCTTGACGCTGTGTAGTGATGAAGATATAGACATATGACTACAATAGTCTGTAGATTGCCTCATGTAAAATTATTAACAACAACAATAATAATGAACATAGCTGGTAACATTTGTTGAGCACTAACATCATACTGGCCACTATGTTAAGTCCTTTACAGGCAGGGCCACTTGTCATCCTCCTAAGAATCATGAGATTCACAAAGGAAGCTGAGGCTTACAGGACAGTCCCCTGCCCCAGGTGGTGCTGCCAGATGAAATATAGGAATACCCAGGTCAATTCAAATTCCAGGTGAATATGCCTCATATTTATACAAAAAAAAAAATTCCATTGTTTATCTGAAATTCAAATTTAACTGTGTGTTCTGTATTTTTATTTGCTAGATCTGTCAACCCAAGCTCAACGTCACCTTTGGACCCAGAGTCCTCTGGCTCTGGAGATGGGGCTTGTAATCACCACCATCTACTGTAGCCGAAACACTCATAGGACCAACAAACAGGGAGCTTTCAAATGCCCCTTGGAGCCCGATAATCTGCAGACCTACTGGTCTTCTTGGGCCAACCTTCCAGAAGGGCACAGGCACTCAGAGAAGTCAGTGGGGTGTGTGCGTGCGTGTGTACTGACACGGATAGAGCCAGGAGGGAAGGGGGAATCTTGCTACCTTTGCCCTCCATGTGCAGGGAAGACAGCAGCTAAGCAGCAAAATGAGTGGCCCATCTCTGGGCTGCTCATCCGGAGGGAAATCAATGATTTAGTTAAAGCCTCGCATGCCCCGTGCTGTGGATTGGGGCCATCCCGACGGAGGTGCTCTGCAGAACCTTTTTTATAAACCGGCATCAATTTACACTCCAAATGAAGTCCTAATAAACTGCTGCCGCAGCCCTGCCAGGAGTAGGCCGGGTAAACACTTCCTTTTAATAAAACACATGCGCGCTGGTCTCAGCGGGGACGGAGCTGGGAGCTGTAGTGCGCTGAGCGTCTGGCCTCTGAGCCTGGACCCTGGGGGCGGGAGCCGGGTACCCCGCGCAGCCCAGTTGTATCAGCATTTACCGGCTCTTGGTCTCCGCAGTCTGTGCTCCTGTTCTTTAGATTCCCTGAATGGGAGGAGGCTTAGATTTCAGCCAGGACAATCTCACACTGTATGCTCCTGGAATTCTAGTGTTTCCGCCATTTCTCACTGCTTTCCCCAAGGGGGACAGGAGAGCACGATTGTTACAGAGCAGGGCAGTTCGTATTCCCACACTGATTCTTCTTCCTCCTAGCTGTGTGTCCTTGGGTACGTTTATTTTATCATTTATAAAATGTGTATAATAATAGCACCTACCATTTACGCAGTTGTTGAGTGCTTAAAACCATTATTGTGATTTTAGTATTGAAATGGATTTTTATATATTGACTATGAAGTTCTTAGAGCATAATGAATGCTCAGTAAATGACATACCATTTATATTACTATATCTAGCACGATTATTAGAATTAGTAGTCTATACCAGAAGGACCTTTATAACTCTGAGACAAAGTTATGTTGCTGTAAATTCTACCTGTGACCCTAACTCCATCCTCTTGAAGCTAAACAGAATAAATTTAATCCTTACAACCCTCAAATATTTTCCCATTCCCAAATGTGCTCTAAGATCTGTTTCATTCGGGTGAAAGTACACTGATTTCTTTAGCTATTGAGATCAAGGTGCCAGCACATCCAGATGGCCATGTTGCATCCTCACATGTCAGAAAGAGAGCTAATTAATTCTTGTGTATCTTCTTATAAGGGCACTAATCCCATTTGCCAGTGCTCCATCATCATGATCTAATTACCTCCCAAAGGAACTCACCTCCAAATAGCATCATATTGGAGGTTAAGATTTCAATATATGAACTTTATGGGGGGTAGGGGACAAGCATTCAGTTAATTGTAGTTCCTTGGGGTGCAACTAACAGAAAACACAAAAATCATTGGGCCCCTACTGGGACATTGAGAAATCCCTGGAAGTTTTAGACATCTAATTCTTGCCAAGGACAGAAGCCAGGAAAATTTGGGGGCTCTCAGCAGTGAGTTGTACATCTTCCATATGGACCAGTGGCTCCCAAAATGGTGTGTACACACCCTTGGGAGTGACAAGACCATTCACTGAGCTACAGGAAGAAAATGTGTACATTTTTATTTCTACTTAGTTTTATCTCACTTTTGTTTACCCTATTTTTCTATGCTTTACAATATACACAATAATAAGTATGTATTATTACAGATCAGAAATATACATACATCTATTGGGATATATGATCAAAAATTCATATTAGAAAAATAAATATACTCTAGATCCTTTCTATGTAAAATACTGCCCGAGAACCAGCAATGTGGGCATCCTCTGGGCACTTGTTAGAAATGCGGAACTTTAGGCAACACCCAGACTGATTTCATTGCCACAGCTCTATGATCTCCTGCTATGGGTTAGATGTCTTACCCTCCAAATCTCATGGTTGAAATTTGGAAGTGGGAACTGATGTGGTGTTTGTGTAATTATGGCAGATCCCTCACAAATAGATTAATGCCCTCCCTGGGAAAAGGGGTGGGGGAATCAGTGACTTCTCACTCTATTAATTCCCTTAGAGAGCTGGTTATTAAAAAGAGCCTAGTACCTTCCTCCCCTATCTCTTGCTTCCTCTCTTCCCATGTGATCTCTGCACATGCCAGCTCCACTTTTGCCTTCCGCCATTAGGCCCTCACCAGGACACGCTGGTGCCATGCTTCTTGTACAGCCTGCAGAACCATGAGCCAAATGAACCTCTTTTCTTTCTAAATTACCCGGTCTCAGGTGTTCCTTTATAGCGACACCAACAGACTAAGACACCTTGGGAATCCAACTCTTAACTTTAGCATGGGAAATTTCTGATTCCTTCATCCTCTTCCTTTCTTTTTCCCCTACCAAAATAACTTCCTCTCTTCCAGTTTAAAAATAAGCCTCTGTGTATGTGAATGGACATAGATGAATGGGATGGAGTGGAGAGAAGGGGTGCATAAGGAGAAATTGAGTGTTTTCTTTATTACCATCAGCCAGTAAAAAATGCCCCATTACAAGTATAACCTCATTATTTTCTTATCGCTCACTAGCCCAGGTAATTTGGTTCTCTTACATTGATCTATTTTCCCTATAAAGTGCCAAAGCAACTACTCTTGTGGTTTAGTATCTAAACTGGTAGAAACAACACATTACATAGGTTTGATCTATGCAGAGTTAGGATGGTGGAAAGTTCTGATGGGTAGAATTTGTGGTCAGTTGTTCCCAAGGCAGTCAGAAAAGCCAAATCACAAAGGTGTGAGTTTGGGAGCCACTGGTGCTATATCATCACACTGCTTACATTTTTTGTTTTGTTTGTGTCATACATAATTGCTTTATTTATCCTAAGAAAATACCCAACAATGCCCAGTTCTTCTCTCCTGCCCCCCACCAAAGTGCATTCCCCCAAATGACTAGGAAATACAGGCACTTTCTCATTATGAAGATTAATCATGGGAAACAGGTTGATCTTCTAGGGGGAAGAGTAGTTCACAAGGCCTTGTGTTTGCCTTGGGGTAGAGCTGGCTCTGCCCACACTCCTGCACTTTTCTCTCAAGGTGGGGAGGGACCATTATTTGAAGCAGACATGAGTCCTTACAACATAGGCTAAACAATATCTAAGAAGATTTAGGCTTTTGTGCCAATTCCACAACTTAATGGTGTGCTATTCAACTAAGCCATACTTTATCTGCCAGCAGAATCTACTCAAATGTCTTCCTCTAGCTCATCAGATTCCCTCTTTCCTTAGTTTCATGGTTAGGATGCCTTTCTCTGCCAAAGGCATGGCCCCTGAGGCTGTTTCTGAAACGTTTATTTCTCCTGCCTCAGGCACACTATACATTCCTTTTCCTTGGCTTCATTCACATTGAACTTTCCCTTTATGCAGGTAGCCTGCAGACTCTCTCACACAAAGACTTGGCTGACCATGTGGAATTAGCTTAATTCAGAAGAATGAGCCTTCTTCAACTCCCATGGTGTCCTTCAGGCAGCAATGACAACTCTATAATCCACAACCTTCTTCCTAACAGTGTGACTTTCTAAATATTACCTCCCAATGGCTCACAAGCCTCTCTCCTAATGTATATGGTGGACAATGTTTTACAAACAGATTTTGATCTGTCAAGTCTATCTGCAAAGTAGTATATTTTAGAAAATGAATTCCCTGTCAAGATTCTTTTTTGACAGTAGAGAAAAAATTATTCAAAAAGTGGGCCAAAGAAAAGAATCCCAGTTAATGTTAGGGTATCTAACTTGGAATTCCTAGATTTAACATTACAATTGGAAACTGACTCTTTCTAGTTTGGTCAATGCCCCAACAGTATGAATATGGTTTTTTTTTTTTTTTTAGAGACAGAGTCTTACTTTATCGCCCTCAGTAGAGTGCCATGGTGTCACACAGCTCACAGCAACCTCCAACTCCTGGGCTTAGGCGATTCTCTTGCCTCAGCATTCGAGTAGCTGGGACTACAGGCGCCTGCCACAACACCCGGCTATTTTCTGTTTTGCAGTTCAGCCGAGGCTGGGTTTGAACCTGCCACCTTCGGTATTTGGGGCTGGTGCCCTACTTGATGAGCCACAGGCGTCACCCAGTATGAATATGTTTTGGTTTTGTTTTTGTTTTTTTTGCTTTTTATAATTTTATTGAATCATAATTAGACCAAAAATCACATCATAATAAAGATATTTGTACCAGAATGTTTATTGCAGCCCAATTCATAAGTATGAATAAGTTTTGACCAGTGTCCTTCCTTCCTCTCATCAGGTTGCTAAATAGAGACTTTCTGGCTAACATCAACTAAGAATTTCTGCCTCTACATTGTCTCTGTACCTATAACTAGCATAATTGTTCCTGGAGCTCTACTTTCCTGGACCGAGCTTTCCCTGAAGACATCTGAAGATGGAGGGTTATTAAATCTTCAAGAATCACTCCTCTAAAGGACAGTAACATGGATTCATCAACTAATAATCATTTTTCCTACATATAGTTGATACAAATATTGGATAAGCATCACTCATTTAACTATTATACAAGGGACAATTATTATACAAGGTAGCCATAAAGTTTGTGTGCAATTTAAAATTGTACATAAACTTTATGGGCACCCTGTATATTGGTTAATACTTAATGCTTCTTTGTTTTCTATCTTCTACAAGAGGTGAACTAGTAAAAAAAAAAAATCTTCCTCTCCCCAACCCCCATGCCATTATGAGCTTCTCTAAAAACTATCTCTAAACCATCTTTTACTAATGAAGGAGCTAATAATCTACTTTCACCTGATTTTACTACCTCTGTCAGCAGCGTGGCTCAGTTCAAGTCTGAAGGCCTTAGAACCAGGTAGCTCAATGGTGTAACTCTCAGATCAAGACCAAAGGCCTGAGAACCTGGACACCACTGGTATAAGTCCTGGAATCCAAAAGCTCAGGATCCTGGAGTTGTTGTCCAGAACAGGAAAAGAAGAGTGCATCCTAGCTCCAGCAGATAGTGCAACACTTTTGCCTTTTCTCTGTTTTTGTTCTCTCTGTACCCCCAGCAGACTGGATCATCTCCCCCCCCCCCAAATTTTCCTGGCTTCTGTCCTTGGCAAGAATTAGATGTCTAAAACTTCCAGGGATTCCTCAATGACCCAGTAGGGGCCCAATGATTCACTCTGTGTTATCTGTTAGTTGCACCCTAAGGAACTACAATTAACTGAATGTCCCCTAAAGTTCATATGTTGAAATCTTCACCTCCAATATGATGTTATTTGGAGGTGAGGCCTTTGGGAGGTGATTAGATCATGATGGTGGAGCCCTGGCAAATGGGATTAGTGCCCTTATAAGAAGATACACAAGAATTAATTAGCTCTCTTTCTGATATGTGAGGATGCAACATGGCCATCTGCAAAACAGGTAGAGGGCCCTCACCAGACATTGGATGTGCTGGAACCTTGATCTTGGACTTTCCAAGCCTCTAAAACTTCAAGAAATAAATGTTGTTTAAGCCACTCATTCTGTGCTAATTTCTTATAGCAACCCAAATTAACTAAGATGGAAAAATTGACTAATAAATGTAATAGGACTTAAAATAATAAATCTGAGTCACACAGATGGAAGGAAAATATGAATCCTACGTAGGGAAGAGGATAAAAGAAAGCCCAGGATCAGGTCCAAAAAGAGAGGCCAGGTTGTATGTGAGAGACTGAGTCAGGGAACAAAACAGGCTCTGGAGCATGAAGTTGGTCAGGGCAGCTGGTTTCATTTGAAGGCCACGGACAATGAAAAGATGTCAGAGGCCTGTTTTCATGCTTCATGCTGCTTAAAGAAATAGATGGCAGCAATAACCAACAAAGAGTTTTACCTCTTTTCTCCAGGAAACCAATTAGAGGTAATCCCAGTGCTCACCCACCTCTCCTTAGCCCTTGCTGTCAGGGAGGAGAAATGGGAAGACCTATGCACTAATCCTTTGAAATGGAGTCTGGTGGGAAGGTAAATCAATTTGATACTAATCCCACAAAAAGGTTGACTAGCATAAAAGAAAATTTGAAATCTAAAAGGTGAACAAGCATATGAAGAGATGCTCAAATTCAATAGTAATAAGAGACATGCAAATTAAAACAATAAGACAGCATTTTACACCTGCAGAATGGCAAAGTTAGAAAGCTGAGTAATGTTAAGTTTTGGTGGGGAAGGGTGGCTCCTAGGACCCTTGTGTCCTAACAAAGTGCAGGTGTTTGCAGCAGCAACTGCAGGGCACTCTGGCAATACTAAATCAAACAGAGTATTCACACCTCCAAGCCAGTGAGACTGGTCCCCTAATATGGGGACATGGATGAGAAGGCTTACCACAGCATGAATTGTGGTGACATTCTTGGTGTCTGTCACTGGGATGGGGATAGGTCAAGTCTGGAAGTCTCCACAATTAGACTTGTTGCACAGAGAGCATCATGGATATGGGTGGATCTTACAACCAATGCTATATTAGCTAAGGTATGGGAAGGGAAGTAGGGTTGAGGGGATAATCTAATAAAACAATGGAAAGGTCTTGTATAGACCAGTAGTGATCTTTCAGATTGAAAAACTAGAGGAAAAAAAGACAAGAAAAGAGAAATTCTGCCATCTAGGTAAAGCCTCTGTTGTACTCCTTCCACAGAGGAGTGGTGGGATTCAACAGCAAAACTATTAGTTCAAGGTAAACCTAGGGATTAACGTGGTAAGTTCTGCATCTTCCCCAAAAGGATTTCCCTGCCCCCAGGGGAGTGTGCCCACACGAGCACATGCATACACACAAGCAGACATGCACACACACCATTTGCCACTTTCCCATCTGTTTCTGGAATGCTGTTGCTTCCTCACATCCCATCTCTGTGTGTTAATGCATGATATAGACTTGTCTTCCTGGGAAGGAATTCTAACTTGCGAGTCAACTATGCCAGTGGTCCCACCTGATACTGCAGCTATCTTTTTTCAGGGCCTATCCTGAAAATTCTGTTGCATCAGAATTTTTCAGAGTTGAGACTGTGAGTCTACACTTTTATCATCATAGGTGGTAAAATTGGTATTTTAGCACCCCCAGGTGATTCTGATCATCTGATGTGTTCTCAACACAAGTGGCATGCTACCATCAGCCAGAGAGCCAAAACCAACTGATTAACCAACCATCCAGCTGACCAAACAACAGAAACTTGTCCCAGACCAATAAACTATAATCTTAATGAGTGGACTCCAGATTTTAAAGAAAATCTTTATAAGGGATTCTACTGTGCAGCCACATTGAGAACCGTCATCCCTGGGCAATATTCCTGAACTTCTCTGCTGATGTGAATCACCTGAGGTAGTTGTTAAACATACACTTTCCCAGAATGCCCTATGGAGATTCTGATACCTATGCAACTGGGTTGAAGCCCAGAGATTTGTGTTTTCAACCAGTACAGGGTTTGCCTACCACAGTGGGATAAAAATTCTCTCTTCTCTTCCTCCCTGTCTCCAACTCCGAGCAGCACTCCTTGCTCGGAAGAAATAGGCATTTTTTAAAACTGTTTCTGGTAGTTTTTTTTAAATAAGTGTTCACCATTGGGTAATAAAGATAACTTTATCTTCAGAGCTGTGATTCCTTGTACAGTTATTGCTTTGTCCCAGGGCCCTAGCAATGCTCTCTGTCTCTGACACCTATTCCAGGGCCACATTCCCTAGAGCTGATGGGGTATTGACACCCCTCATCTGTAGATCCACTAGGAGTGGAGGTTAGGGAAGTGATGTGACATAGAGTAACTGCTGCCTCTTATAAGGAGGATCCCAAGAAGCTACTCATTAGGCCCTCTGGCTTGTGTTAATTCTTCTTGGGACCAGCAGGGGAGGACTCTAGATTGAATCCATCCTTATCAACAAAATCATTCTCGCCTGAGAGATCTCTGTTCTCTCTTCGGACCAGAGACTCTATTTGAAGTTCCTTTTAGCATTATTCTCAATAACCCTTGACTTCATTTGAATTGAACTTTTCAATATATTTCATTGATAAAGTGTTACCCCCCTCCTAAATGGCCTAAGAACATAAATAGTCAAATTATAGGAGATAAAATACAAGTGACCAATAAACAAGTAATAAAAATAATAAGTGCAAATAAAATGACAATAATACATCAAGTGATATCAAGTGTTCACTCGGTCTGGCAAAGATTCAAGATAATAATAGTGCATACTGTTGTTGAGGTTCTTTGTGAAATGGGCATTCTCATGGGTGGGAACTGTGAATTGGTCCAACAACTTTGGAAGTAAATCTGGCAGTAGCTATCCAAATCTAAAATATACATATCATTGGGAGATCAATTCCAGCTTTAGTAATTTACTTTATGGAGCTCTTCACAAAAGTACACGAAGATAGACTGACAGTTTGTTGCAGCATTTTCAAATTAGTGAAACATTGGGAAACAACCTAAAACATCTGCCAAGAGGATGCAGTTAAATCATCTATGGTATGTCCAAATACCCAGCAGTGTTAATGAGAATAAGCTATATCTGCATGTGCTGATGTGGAACAATCACTCTACTATTTATCAACAAAGAAAGCAAAGCTAATATTAATTACATAGTGAAGGATACTAAGCTTGCCTATAATGTTTTTTTCACCCTTGTTCTGAAGTAATAAGGAATAAAGAGATAAAAGCAAAAGCTTAACTCTCATTCTACCACTTCTACTCCATGTGATTTTGGCCAAGTTACTTAACTTCCTTGAATCTCAATTTCTTTACATTTAAAACAGGAATCATAACAGCCACTTTATAGTATTCTCATGATGTTTAAAAGAGATAATACATAAAATCCCCATCACAAAGTAAAACTCAGCAAATGTTAGTTCCCATTACCTTAAAGGTAACAAGTAAGGTGATATAAATGCAGGTCTCTAGATAAAATAAGAGTAGATCAGGTTTTTGGTTATCTTAGTTATCCTCAATAAACTGTAACTTTTCTAAAACTGACCTAGCCTTTTTCCTTGGAATCAGCATTTAAGGGAGGCTGCCACTCAGGGATAGGGAAATAAGGAAATGTGAGGTATAGATGGACTTAATTCTAAGACCTATTTAACCCACCTTGGCCTAATATAGTCCCAATTAATTTATTTTCTGTCATTCTGTCATTTGAAGTCTTAAATACAGAAATTCAGCTAAAGCTGTATTTTGAGGCCCAGGATTTAAATACTTATGTGAATTCAAAATGAAACAAAATGGCTTCAATGTTTAAAAAAGTAAAAATAGTCTATTTCTACAAAAAAAAATCTGCTCATGTGCTGCCCTCTGTCTAACCCAACCTAATTTTTAACCAGATGTAGGAGTGGAACATATTTCATTTTTCTTTTAACTAAGAAAAACAACACAAATACAATGATAAATGACAACTGAAGTGCATTCTCACTAACAAGGGGAACATTGGGAGTGGTGGAGACTGCAGCAAACAGGAAACCATGTCCTGGCTAAGGGTGAGCAGCCGGTTTTATGTGAAATATCTTGATTTAATTTTTAGTGATGGCAACTATTCTTCTAAATATAAATGCATATGAGGGCCCAACATAGTAGGTCCAAGAAGACACATCACATTTGGCCTGAGGGACTGAGTTTGCAACTTTAGTTTTAGCTTTTTCACAGAGAGAATATATGAGCAAAGAGTGAGGAGAGCATTTTTATTAGTCAGGTTACACTCAGAAAACAGATGGCATATCCAATTTAGTACAATTTAAGAAGGATTTATTAAAAAAGAAATTGATTCCAAAAGTATAAGTAGGATGATGAAGAACAAGGAATAGTGTTAAGACCTGGAGCTGGCAGTAGTGGAGTTGTCACCACCCACACCTCAGAGGGATGAGAGGAGGGAGAATTGTGTACAGCAAGCCTCTTTGCGGTACGGTGACTAAGTTGAGAGACATGACCAGCCCAAACTTACCTCTCAGAGAAGGAACAGAAATAACTGTCCTGGCCTCCTTCTTTCTCACTGCTGGCGCTTCCCACTGGCCAAACCCAACTAGAGCAGGAGGACATGGAAACCTGTGGATATAATGCATACATATAGCTCACTCCTGGGGCAGAGGACAGGGTGGGGGGAGATGGGAAGGAGGTTTTGAAGGACGAATGGAAACATCTAGCATAGAATGAAAACAACATATGTTTGTGGATTCCCAAGGTTTCTTTTGGGTCACATCCAAACTCTCAATCGCATCCACTCAGTCAAGTCACTAGCCTTTCTCACATTTTAACTAAGGAGGAGGAGAGACTGGGAAGGCATCTCTGGGGCAGCCCAGAGGACTGCTGTCAGGGGATTTGGCTGAGGGTGGTTGGGCAGGTGAGGCCCAGGGAGAGGATCCATCCTCTGCAAAATGGACAGAGAATTGGGAGTACACGAAGCTTGTTGGCAGCTCCACAAAATGGGGATCTGTCTGCTTTGTTCTCGTTTCTCAAGCAGGGCCTGGCACACAATTGACATTCAAAAAAATCCTTGCTGAATGAATGAGATGTTTGGGTAAATGTGGCAGTCTGATTATATCCTTATTATAGAACCATCCTGCTGCATTTCCCAGTGTCCACACCACCCAAGGTATTCTGATCTTGTTAGGGACTCCTCTTGGGAGTACTCCAACATCAGAAAAACCTGGATGAGGAAGCCACGTCTCAGTATTACTCTAGGATTTCCTGGATCAGGAATAAAACCAAAACCTTTTCTCCAGCTGCCTTCTTCTTAGCAGCTGGAAATAACTCTGGGAACAAGTGGCTTGTGTCTTTGCATATTCCTCAGTTGGCAAAGCAACAATCAGTTGGATTAGAGGATTAGGTCCGCAATGAATGACTAATGGCTTCTGTGAGATGCTGCACAGGGGACATTAAGCAGGTGGCAGGGCATATGCTGAGCTACAGGTTTTGCTAAGGCAGGTGTTAGAACTTTTGTCCTGGAGAAGCCCCGAGAAGGGGAAGAAGGCAGAGGTATTCCTCCTTCTTAAGGCCCAGCTTGGTTGACATCTGTTATGCCCAGTTGGGTTTGGATTGCTAGATCAAAACAAAGGACTAGAGCTGCAGTCTCCAACCCCTGGGCCATGGACTGGTATGGTCCGTGGCCTATTGGAAACTGGGCCACATAGCAGGAGGTGAGCAGGAGTTCACCAAGCCAGCAGAGCTTCATCAGTATTTACACCTGCTACCAGTTGCTCGCATCACTGCTCGAGCTCCGCCTCCTGATCCCTCCTTTCCTCCCCAACCCACTGACCACATGGAAAAATCGTCTCCCATGAAACCAATATCTGGTTTCAAAAAGATCAGGGACCACTGGACTAGAGGTTTGTTTTCGTTCAATCAATAAGTATCTATTAAACTTATACCATGTGCTAAGCTTGTTCCAGGAGCTGAAGATAGGGGACTGAATAGCACTGACCTGCTTCTACCCTCACCTGCGTGTACATTTGAGCATATATATCAAGAACCACATGAAACTTGTTATGATACGGGTTCTGGGGCCACATTCCTAGATATTAGATCTGAGGTAGGTTCCAAGAATCTGTATTTTAAAAAACAAGCATCCTGGGTGCTTCTAATGCAATTGATCCCAGGAATATCTTGAGAACCAACTGGACTACCAGGAATCTCACACATGGACATGAACTTGGACAAAGAGTTTCCTGGTCAATTAATACCCCACTCTTTTAAACTGGAATGTTGCCTAAACTGAGGGATTCAGCAGGCATAAAAGAGGAAAAATCTCAAGTTGTCAAAATTACTCTTGAAAATCACTTAGGAAGGCATCACGTTGGAGGTTGTTAAAAAGACCAGCCCAGCTATTTTTTCTCCACGATGGGAAAAAAATCTCTGTTTCTTCAGCTGGATACCAAATGAATGGCTGGCTTAAAGGCCCTGCTGTTTAAAAAGTTGATAAAGCTGGGAGTGGGGGGAAGAGTACCAATCTTTAAATACTCCACATTGAGTGATATTTTCTGCACCCAGGGAATAGCAGACTCAAGGCCCTATTTCAGGCTCACTCTGGGGTATGCATGTATTGAATGAAGTTGTGGGCAGAATTGCCTGTACTATTTAAGTTATTATTCCTTTAAAAATTTTTTTCCAGGATGGTGCCTGTTGCTCAAAGGAGTAGGGCGCTGGCCCCATATACTGGAGGTGGTGGGTTCAAACCCAGCCCTGGCCAAAAAAAAAAACAATCTGAAAAAAAATTTTGTTTCCAAATCCAAGAGGTTGGATTTGCAGAAGTTAAGTGTGCATGTGACGTTACTCCATTTCTAAACATGAAAAGTGCCTACCATTTGCATTTCCCCATTTTGGGAAAGCTTAGTTTGCCTCCAAACCCATCTCTTTCCTTGGAGAAATTCTTTATGATTATGTCCCTATGCTTTGCACTGTGTGAACCACAGGTTATTGCACTCATACTATAGTGTGAATGGTGTCCCAGAGTTGTGCAGTATACAACCTGCACAACCCCACATGATGGCCCCAGTTGTACCCCAAAGCAGTCAGAAAACCCTGAGAATCTGCCCCAGGGCTTTGACTGGATGGGTGGAAAGTACACTTAGTTTATTGCAGTGAAACCAGCAGTGAAAATCCAGACAAATGAAATACCCAAGAGAATCCCAGTATCCGTATTTCCAATTACACTGAACATGCATTCTTCACCCACATAAGTGCCAATTTGTATTATTCTGAGTTCCACTGAAATTGGCCCAAGCCCCTGGGGCACTTCTTGCCTAGTTTCACTTGTTACCCTGGGATAATTGGTTTAAAACTGATTACTGGGTCACTAATTATGGGGCCTATTGACAGTGTATTTCAGCTTAGGGAAGCAATTAAAAAGTTCACCCTAATTAATCAAGGGTAATTAACAGGTCTTAAATTTTGTCAAGAGATTAATTATCAAGAAATCCAGAACAAATCAATGTACATTCCAGGAGAGTGAAAGAGGACTTAATCATTGGAGCAGGAGGTTATTTGGACTATTCATTCATTCTTTTAACAAATGTTTACTGAGCACATACATGGTGCCGAGCATAGAACCCAGTGGCTTTGTGGCTTCAGTGGCTTTGCTGATGTGTCTTCCCACTGCACAGGGAGTAGTGAGGAATCAGACCAGGCACTTTTCCAGATGATTGCAGAGAGATTCCTTAGATGCATAATAATAATATTCCTTGGTGATTCTCTTGAGCACTTATTATATGATACGTGCAGGACTAAGAGCTTCTATTATTTCCTTAAACCTTCACAGTGACTCTATTACATATATGTCATTGTTTATCTACATTTAACAGGCAAGGAAACTGAGGTCTAGCTGGGTTAAGAAATGAACCCAAGAACACAGCTTGGAAGCAAGAGGGCTAGATTTTGAATCTAGGGAGAGTGAGACCATGCTTTGTCACGCTTGTCAAGTCAGTTTCCCAAGAAAGGATCAGGTTAAAAGTCTTCCCATAAGGGAAGCAAAGTGCGAGAGCTCTGGAACCTACTGTCTGGGTCAAATCCTGGTGCCACTGAATAACCATATGAGCTTGGGTAAGTTCCACTACCTCTATGTGATTCCACTTTCCTCTTCTGTAAAATGGATGTGTACCAACCTCATTACACTAATTTAAGATGACCCATGAAAAACATTTTAAATAGTTCCTGGCACATGCTTAACTGCTCAGTAAGCATTAGCTATTGGTAGTATCTATCACTGCCCTCTTGGTGAACTGGAAAGTTCCTGCCTTAGTTGTTTTTTTGCCAGCTTGCTTTATTCTGCCACATAGATCCTTATTAAGATTTTAGAAGTAAAGTTCTATTTAGTCTTGGAGTGTGATATGAAGTGAATTGTTTCTCCCCAAAATCCATATGTGAAAATTTTAACCTACAGTATAAAACTATTTGGAGATGGGGTCTTTGAGAGGTAATTAAGTTTAGATGACATTGGGGTGGGGGGAGCCTAATGATGGAATTAGTGTCTTCATAAGAAGAGACACAGAGTATCTCTCCCCCCCCCCACCTTTCTCATTCCTGACTCTGCCAGCCCCCTAATCTTGGGCCCCAGCCTCCAGAACTGTGAGAAATAAATTTGTTTTATAAGTCACCCAGTCTACGGTATTTTGTCATGGAAGCCTGAACCAATACAGCATATCTGCTAATTTCCCAGAACTGATTGCTTGGGGCCACTTTGGGGGTTAAGTGCCATGTGTTGAGTGTCAGTCTCATCTCTCTAATACAAAAATGCTCTGTTGCCTGTAAGATGGCTTTGGTAACAGGGAGGAGTGAAGCTCCGGAGAGTGATGGCTCCATAAATTCTATGGTTGCATCTTTTCTGGGGCTGAAAGGTCATTTATCAGAAATTCAGAGATGGAGGCAATAGGCTCTGCCCACTTCAATGCTTTGGTGATGTCCAGGGACCAATAGGGGTGAGAAATATTGATGCCAGAATAGTATCAGCAAGGAAATGTGGGCTGGAAATAGGACCCAGATGTCCCTGTACTCATCTAAGCTGCCAGCCTGTGACTACAAAAATAAGAATGCATTTCCTTTTAGGTCCAACTGACAGCCACTAGAAATGGTATAAGGTATGATGATTGGGAGTGCGGCAGCTGGGGACAATTGGCCTTTGTTCAAATCCTGTCCTTGATACTAAATTAGCTGGGTGACTTTGGGTAGATGACTTACCTACGTGCCTTAGCTTTCTCCTCTATCAAATGAGAGTAACAATAGATTGCCAAGAGAACTTGGTGATGTTAAGTATGTAAAGTAGATAACTCAATGCCTGGCATGTAGCGATCACCCGTAATGGTCTCAGTTGTTATACGAACACTCCTAGCACCACTCACCTAGAGGAGGAGAAATCCAGTTTTTCCTGAATTTGCTTTCCCAAGATGTTCCCCAAGACCTTTAGGTTCTTCCTGCTGTTCTCTGCCTTGTGTATCAAGAAATAGTCAGAAAAATGCACATGAACAGAGATGGTCAATGAACTTGGACTGACTTTAAATTCTGCATGCACCCTAGGAAAGAGGCATGTCTTACAGACCAGAAGAAACTAGAAGAGCTCAAAGGATCACTCAGGTTGGGTTCAGGCTCTCTGGTTAGGCACAGTGAAGGCATCTAGCAAGATTGTCCTTGGTGAGGGATGGAACCCACTGAAAGGTGAGTCTGAGTTGCACCAGTCTCTGAGGTCTGCAGCCTTTTATCAAGGCAGTGTGTGAAATGGTACATAGCTTGAGAGTTCTAGAAGCAAGCCAACCGTGGTGCGATGACTCACTTTGCTTGGTTAGCTGCAGTGTTTATCTATGTTTTTATTTACTATGCTTGCTTCTCTTTTGTTTTCTCTTAGCATTCAGTGATTAGAATATCCCAGCTAACTTAGCTCTGCTATAGGGCTCAGGGGGTTCTAGTCATGTTGGAGCAAAGTTTTGAAGGAGCCCAGGATTCTTTTGAAATTAGAGTTGAAATTCATTAATTCTTGCTTTCATCCTTTCATCTATCCATCATTTACCATTTAATAATACATTCATCCATTCATCCTTGCATTTATCCATTTGTTTATTCATCTTATCATCTGTCAATCTGTTTCTTTCTTTTTTCTTTGAGACAGAGTCCCACTATGTCACCCTTGGTAGAGTGCTATGGCATCACAGCTCACAGCAACCTCAAACTCTTGGGCTCAAGCAATTCTCTTGCCTCAGCCTCCCAAGTAGCTGGGACTATAGGTGCCCACCACAATGCCCACCTACTTTGTTGTTGTTGTCATTGTTTAGCAAGCCCAGGCCGGGTTTGAACTCACCAGCCCCAATGCATGTGGCCAGTGCCCTAACCACTGAGCAATGGCACCGAGCCCATCTGCCAGTCTGTTTATCCAACTTATTTCTATTTAGCACCTATGTCTGCTAGGAACTGTTCTACACATTGGAGATAGAGCAATAGACTAGATAGAGATTTGCCTTCAAGAATCTTAGTGTCTAGTGGCAAAGAATAAATGATAAATTAAAGATAAAGTATATCAGTGATAAGTTCTTTGGACACTATAAAACAAGGAAGAGAACGTGGGAGTGCTGAGCAATTAGAAATGGAATTTTGGGGACCAGAGCCACAGCTCCTAGCAGTTCTACTCTGTCAAGAGACTTTTAAGAAAATGTGATATGACCTTAGCAACCTCCCAAGGCTTATAGAACCATTATAGAAATGAAGGCAGCTTAATGGCAGTGATGGCCTACCTATGGAGTCATTTAGCATGTACACATGTTCTTAAAGAGGACATCTCTACTTTTGCCTGTACTGCATCAATCCTAATTCCTGTAACTGTACCCTGTTTCTCCGTTGAGAAGTCATGATGCTCCCTTTCTCATGTCCCTTGGTTTAGACAGAGCTGATCTTCCCAGACCCCACCGTGAACATGGGAACCGTGCTTAGCTGATCAGTATGTTCCCTTTTTCTTGGTCACTTTGGTTCAGGCATTACCTGAATCTAAATCTAATGACACCATCTCTCAGACTTTGCTTAGTGCCAGTGAAGAGGGTTCTCCCTCTTTTTTGATGGCTGTAAAGATTTTATAATGTAATAAAATATAATTTAGATGTCTATAATTGCCACAGTTGCCACCTAGAAAAATCTGCCTAAGAATGAAGCCAGCCCAGAACAGACCTAAAAGATGGAGAAAGATTCAATTCTGGATCTAACTGCACCCAATTCATCTATCCCTGGATCAGCATCTGTGTGAGCTAAGCACTTTTTTTTTTTCAAAAAAAACTTAAGTCACTTTGACTTGGGGTTTTGTCACATGTAACTCAGGATCTTGATTAACACAGTGCTCAGTGAATATTTATTGAATGGATCACATCAGAACTTTGCTGGAAGGAACCTTAGTTTAGACAGAGCCCCTCTGAACCCCACCCATTCTGTTTTTCACATTGAGAAGTTCAACATGACCCCTAATGTAACATGAACTGGCTCTTCACATTTACCTTTGTAGCTTGAAAAACGATTTGTATTTATGTTAAGAGTCATGAAGCATAGGAAGTAAGACACTGCACGTATTTTTAGATAATGATTTTAGTATGTTTCAAAAGAAATACTCAATATATAGAATGCGGCACAAAGAAGGAAATGGAAATTATGTATCCAACCACCCATAAATAAATAACTTGGCATACCAACTTTTTCTTTGCATCCATGTTTTTAAAATAAAATTTGGGTCATACTCAAATACTCTTGAAATCTGGATTTGTTTTCATTGAAAATATATTTTGACTATTTCCTCATGCCAACAATTATTCTCCTATAGTAACATCTTTGACCACAATCTGCAAAGAATTTAAAGTTCCCGAAAAGTACAAAGAGCAATATAATAGACACCGACACTTCCCCATTGTAGAATTAACAACTATTAATATTTTGTTATAATCACTGTCATTTTTTAAAAGAAAAGCATTATATAGACAGCCAAATTCTCCTCAAAGTGAGTCCTTATTTATTTTTCACCTTTGCAAAAGGCATTATGAAAAATATCATCATTGAATTATAATACTCATACAGGATACAACCTTTGTATACTCCCACCGTTCCCTTGGGGGTAAAGTCTTAGAAATGGTGGAACTGCTGGATCAATGGACCAGTTTATACTCTTGCCTATAGCAAATGATAAAGCCCTGTCTGTACATCCTGGTCAATACCGTATTATTCCAATTCTAATTATTTTTGAACAATGTCCCTTGAGAAAGGTGACATTTTACTATTGTCTTAATTTATATTTCTTTGATTCCTAGTGTTATGATATATACAATTAGTGGGCCTGGGTCAGTTTGTAATTTTTCCACTGTGAATTGCATTTTCACGTTCTGCATCCTTTCGTCTGTTGGGGTATTTATCTTTTCTTTTTGAGTTAAAGAAGCTGCTTCTATATTAAGGATATCATCATATATAGCAAGCATATTCTGTCCTATATGAGTTTCCCTTCACTTTTCTTTATGATGATTTTTTGACGTAGGTAAGCTTTTCCTGCTTTTTTTTTTTTTTGTAATCAAATTTATAAGATTTTTTCCTTTATGGCTTCTACCTTTAGTGTCATTCTTAGAAAATCCTTCTTCACCCCCAAATATTAAACTATTTACTCAAAATGTTTTCAAATTTCCTTATTATTTTTATATAAATTTTTTTCAACCACCTGGAATCAATTTTGGTGTATGGTGTGAGGTAAGGTTCTTATAAATTTTTCTTAAATGAATATCATGTTGTCTCAACATCATTTACTGAATAATCCCTCTGGTTAAAAATGCCACTTTTATCATACATTACATTACCTTTCATACATGTTTGTCAAATTACTAGAAATTTTATTCCATTTTGTTCCATAAATGTGTATGCCTTCATTCCATTACTGCAGTGTTTTAATTACTGCATCTTTGTAACATAGTTTCATATCTATTTTAATAAGTCTCCCTTATTTTTGAAAGTTGTACCTATTCTTGAATTTTTATTTCTCTAAAATAAATTCTTAACCAGGGAAGAGCGTGAGAACAACCTGCCCAGGGTTCTCACATCCCAGGATATTCTGATTCACTGGGCCTGGTGCGGGGACTGGGCATCTTTCAAAAATAGATACAAAATACATATACACATAATATATGCATTACATATGCCTCCTACTTGATGAGGAGGCCACCTACATGAAGAGCCAAGGCTTCAGCTCCAAGTTGATTTCTACAATTTCTATGTCAGAGTTTCCCACTCCTACCTGTTTCCAAGTGCAAGATGCTTTCTTGGGACTACCTGGGATCGTCTTATGTAATTGGTCTCAGGGATTTAGCTCAGGCTTTGGGACTCTTGAAAGCTCTCCCAGGTAATTTGGTTCTAATGTATAGTCAGGGTTGGTAACCTCTGGTTTAGAAACTCCTTCTTATTCCTGAACACTAAAACCCCACTTTCTTGCTCACATGGAATTCTGTCTGTGAGTTAAGGATTTTAATCCTGGCTATGTATCAGAATCATCTGCTCATCTTAAAAAATAGACTGAGCTAAATCTATACATTTAACATTGTATAGATTCATTTTCCTTCACCAGCATAGCAAGGGCTAAATACCCATTCTCCAGGTAGTTGTTCACTTTTCAGGTGAGGGCCCACATGTATTAGAATTAATTCTTATCCATTTAAGTGTTTCATCACATCTCATTACATCTTAAAAGAAGGGGTTCTCAATCTTAAGGATGCATCAGAGCCCCCTGGAGAACTTGGTAGGCCACTACCTCCAGTGTTTCTGATTCAGTTGGTATGGGCCTGAGAGTTTGCATTTTAACAGAATCCTGGGTGATGCTGGTACTGCTGGTCCAAGGTCCACACTTTGAGAACCACTGAACTATAGCATTCATGCAAATATTGGACTCATTCCATGATGGCAGGATTACTCCATTGCTGTGAACTTAAGCATGCTCTCCAAGCTGTGAGCCACAGACTCCTGAGAAGTGTATATAAAACCTTCTGCGCCCCTATCATTGCTGAGGGTCACTACTAAAGCATTTTGTTAAATCTTAGGGCTGTAATTTTCACTCTGACTTTATAAAGGTAACTTCCTACATATCCCCTCACTTCCAATGTTGCCCTCATTACTATGAGTGTGTATCACTGATGTGTGACTTCAGTGGTTGTGGTGCTGCACTCAGATACGTTACACAGTACACAAGATGAGTGAGAAGATGTTCCTTAAAGGGCGAGGCTTTGTGATGGTAAGGGCACATCTCAGAATGGAGCTGGACGGGTGGACCCCACCTTCCAACTCATTTGGAAGCATCATTTTCAAACCCACTGTCTACAGAGGAGCCAACCGAGCTTTCTACAGTGCAGCTCCGATCACATCTTTCACGTGCATAAGCCCTTCAGTGGCTCTCTATGGTTCCTAGAATAAAATCCCAAATTCTGAACATGTTGGGTTCTCCAGAAAACACATGGAATTTAACAGGAAGCATGCTTATTAAGGGGTGCCCTTGGGATCAATGCCTGTGGAAGGGGGGGAATGGAAAAACACAAGGGCAAAAAGAGTTGAGCCATAATACGGGCCCAATGGTGGCCTCAGCTGATCTCGGGGGGAGCTCTGGAATGAGAATGGTCCATCACCATTGTCCTGAGCTGAGTCAAGATAGTTAAGCCTTTATTGCTCATTGGATATGAGTTGTCCCATGAAAGGTGTGGGGTGGACGTAACTATGAAGTAGCTGTCTGCAGCCCAGGCAATTCCTGAAGGGCCTGACAGCTACTGGGTGGGCTGCAGCATGGCCAGCGTCTGGGTATTGAGTTCTTCCCTGAAAGGGGGTCGGAGTGGTGTAGCACAGTGTTCACCACATGTGGCCACAGCATTATCTGCAATCTGGTTGTTGCCTACCTCTCTAGTTTCATTTCTTTCTTTCTTTCTTTCTTTCTTCCTTCCTTCCTTCCTTCCTTCCTTCCTTCCTTCCTTCCTTCCTTCCTTCCTTCCTTCCTTCCTTCCTTTCTTTGTTTCTTTCTTTTTTTTAGTTCTCCCTTTATTATCTACTCTTTAAGCACACTGTTTTTCCTGCAGTCTCTCAAATTCACATGTGACTTTCTGTCCCAGGACCTTTGCATGTGCTCAGTGCCCTGCCTGGAATGTTCTCTTCTACATTCCCGATCTCCCCCACCTCCCACCCAGACACTCCAACTCATTCTTCAGGTTTGTGCTTAAGTGTTGCGTTCTCTGGGGAATGTCCCTGACCCTCCACCTAGGGCAGGATGCCTAGTACATACCTTCAAATCCTAGGTGCCCATCAGAGTTAGAGCCAGGAAGTCAGGGCCTTGTGCAAAGCTGCCTCTTTCCTTGGGGCTCCAAGTGTGAAGAGATAGGTTTGGAAGCTGGAAAGGCAGGGTAGAGTCAGAGTCTTTGTATGTAGCATGCTGATTTGTCTTCAAACTTAGCCAAACTTCTTGAAAATTCTGTTCTGTTTCCCTTATGCTACACTGGGGCTAGAACTTAACAGAAAAGAGCCAGAATCAGAGGGAGGAGCCTCAAATGGAAAGTGAAATTTAGGAGGACAAATTCAAGGGCCCTTGATCAAATGTACGTCTGAACCAGGGGATCCTCCTCCTTGTATGAAATCATGGAGATTCAGAGTTTTGAGTTATCGAACAATGACAATGTATTGATACTAATAACAGCAGCAGTGCTATCCTGTACTGAGCATTTGCTAAGTAACACTGTGCTCTGCATTTGCTGGCCTTATCTCCCTAATCCTCATATCGGCGCCAAGAGGAGGGAACTATCATTCCTCTCTATTGAAGAGACGCACAGAGGTTAAGTGATTTGCCAGGGATCATACTTGTAATTAGTGGCAGAGCTGGGTTTTGCAGCAGGGTTCTCGTAGGGACAGAATTTCCGGGCCAACGCAGCATGCGTCTGGTCTCCTTGACAGTGGTGCCTCCCTGATCTTCCAGAGGGGTTGGAGCCTCTGGCCCAAGTCCCTGGTTCTCAGCAGTCCTGAGACCCAGCCTCTGCTGCTGGGTCCGTGTCCCTATTCCCCTGTGCCGGCTTCCCCCTCCTGCTGGCTCTAGCTGCTCACATTCCAGCATGCCTCGGGCTGTAGCCAGCCTGAGTTATGACATAACTTGCCTGAAAATTCCCTTGTAAAGGGAAAGGGGCCAATCCAATGTGAGTTATTCTTATTGTAAGCTCCCCAAAGCCAGAGACCTTGTATGATTTATCTTGATATAAGCCACAGCACTGGGAACAGGGCCTGGCACACAGCACACAATAAATGTTTATGAAATTGACTGGAGTTTTCCGAGAGATGGAGGGAGGCAAGGGAACCAAACACACACACCTCGCACACTGCACACACATTGTACATACATACACTGTACTCGCACATTGTTCACACCCACACCGTCTTTACACACACAGATTCAGTGTGCTCTGTGGGTGTGAGTTTGTGTTTGTGATCTTTCTCTACCCATGCCATGTTGTGTGTATAACTCCATCACTCATTTTAATTACATTATTGTGGGCTCTATTTGGCCTTTGGCTATTTTTGAGACCAAATTAGAAAATTTACAAACAGCCATCTTTCTTTACTGGAGAATCTTGTAACAGCAACTGCCCAGGGGTGGGGACTTGGGAAGCGGACCTAGGTGGGGGGTGGGGAATTTATTTCTCATGGCCTTCTGTTTTGTTCTGTTTGAAATTTTTTTAACCATATGCATGTTGTATCTTCTCAACAAATAAAAATAGCAACATTTAAGAAAGAAAATAGCCACTTTGCTTCCAAAACTAAACAATGACTTACATAAAAGCTTTCATAACTAGGTTAGCTAGAGATTAAAGCTGAGGCCGGTTCTGGACAGATTCGCAGGAGGCAGAGATCATTTGGGACAGTCTTAGGAATCATCTGCCACAGGGCATGTCACTGCCACCTTGAGGGGGAAGGCAGGACGCCCACTGCTGACTGCCCTCTGGCCGTTTTGGATGAGTTCAGAGGGATGTTTCTTCTCCCAGGGGCCCGTCTCACCCCCACCCCCACCCCCTTACTCATTTAGCTAGTCTCTTTGCTAGGTCAGTGACAGATCTACAAGGATTAGGCAAGGTAAGCTCTGAAATCTACTCAGTAAGATGAAAATCTGTCCCTTCATTCTCAGGCTCAAGTGAAAGTGATTAAATCCGAGGAGTCAGGCTCAGGGGGCAGGGAGCTTGCTGTAGCCTTTGAGTTCAAAGTTCTGTTGCGTCCTTTTCTGTGATTTTAGAATCACTGGCATCTGGTCCCCAGACTTGGCGGCAGCTGTTTGGAGCCTCAGAGTCAAACCCAGAGAGGATTGAGGCCTCCAAGGTGGACTGGGTACTTACAACTAGCTAATGAGAGTGCTGGGGCTTTCTTCTGAGTCCAATATATTCCTAGAGGGATTAATTTTTATCAAATGACTTCTTAATGAGAGTCCGCTTACCTCCAAATTTGGAGGCTTTAAAGTGCCTGAAATTTAAAACTAATCAGCAGGCTAGTCTGCTTTGGATGTGAGGAGTTCACACAATTAGAAGCTCAAAAGAGAAGAGAGTAAGTTGGTAACAGCCAGGAGCTAGCAGAGTGGAAAATATTAGCTTGAAATCCAGCAAATGGCCTTGCTCTGTATCCTTGTACAAAAGGCACTGAGTTACCAGCTTGGGGTCTGAAATTAGAGTCCTGGGAACTGGATCTGTCTTGCAGATATGTTTTGTTTAGCCCCCAAATAATTTTAAATTGGGGGAAATTTCATGTACAAATGTGGGTGAGGGACTTTTTTGTAACATAAGAAAATCGTGGTAGGAATGCAACAATGTCTTTGAGCTGCCTGGCAGCTGCCCCTTTGGGATGGGCCATGCATGCGCTAGTGTGCCACAGCCCCACCTTTCCCTTAATAGGAAAAGGGAAATGTTCTTTCCCAGCCCTTGTCACTATTTGAGCCTGAGCATCCCACCCCAGATAAACTATACTCATGCTTAGAAGACCCTAAGTGCTGAACCATTTTGTAAATCTGGGGATCACTTGGCAGACAGACGAGGCCAAGACCACTCCACTGGACTCAGTTTGGTGAATTCCTCCATCCCAACCCACACCTCTGTTCTGATTTGGCTTTCCCTACTGCTCAGCTTCAGGGAGCTAACATTTCTCAGTTTCAGACATTCGAGGTCTTTTTTCTTATGCTTCTCATGATAGCCCTCAATTAGTCATGGACTGTGGCTTGAGGTTGACAGGGGTTGAGATACCTCAAAAGGGAGCTGGAAAAATGTGCAAAGAAGGAGAAGGGCTCTCCCCACATAACCTTTCTCTGAAAGTGCTCCATGAGTATGTTGAGGAGCTTCCTCTAGCAGGAGAGACTTCTGGTGTTCACCCTTCTGTGATCCCCCTCTTCTTCTGGGCACACCAGAGGATGATACAGCCTAAACCTCGTGAAGTTGGGCAGAGCTATGTGATTAGTTCTGAATGGTGGACTGGAGAGGAAGTGACGTGTCCTCTTTGGGTCAAAGCATTTAATTTTCATGATGATCCCGTCCCTTTCTTTCCTTGCTCTGGTGACTAAGGAGGCCTCATGTTTCAGATGGTCCAGCAACACAATGTCAGAGCCTTCCTCATCCTGGGTCCCTAAGTGACTCTGTGGAGCAGAGACCACCCTCCACTGGTCCACCTTCCACCAACTTTTCCACATCCATACTGTGAGGAAGAAATAAACCTTGTTGGATTATACCACTGAGATTCTAGGGTTAATACATTACCACAGCAAAACCTAGACTATCTTGACTAAAACATCCTTTAAGACAGAAGCAAATTATGGCTTACTCTATTTACTTTCATCTGTCAGCCTTTTAAGAAATACAGAAGTTGTTAATACTCTTTCCATGCTCCTGATAATACATCAGTACATCAGAACTTCCTCTCATCCTAAGACATTCAGCTCTATATGAAGCCTTTCCCACCCCCACTCCAAGCAGGGTGAAGATTCCTTTCTTTTTGTTCCCATGACACTCTCATCATCCCTCTATTAGGGCACTTACCACATTGTATTGAAATGATTTGTGTACGTCTGTCTCTCCCACGAGACTGTGAGTGTAAGAAGTTCCCTCTATTTCCCTCTTAAGAATCAGGGGAAAATACACCAAAGGAAAGATAAATACAGATAAAAGGCAGCTGCATAGCATCTCTCCCTAATCTTTATCTGCCAGTGTTTCAGTTGAGGCTCTTTTGATTGCAGGTAACAAAAACCTAATCTTGCTAGTTTAAGTGGAATAGAAAAGGAAATTTATTGGCAGGATAGAAGGATATAGTTGCTCTTAAAATCCAAGGGAAAAGTGAAGAATCAACTCAAAGAATTTCAGGAGCCAGGGAAGTCTGGGGTCTCATTGATAGAACTTATGAGTAATTTTTTCACAATTTCCAGTACCTACAACAGTGTCTGGCACATTGTTAAACCTCAAAAAACATGTTTTGAATGAATGAATGATCATTACTTGGGTATTTGCATCATATTGGGGGATCCATATGGTGTGTCTACAAAATAATTTAGTGAGCCACAGTACAATTAATATAGAAGTTTAGACATTCATCTTTGTTGTCAGAAATATCTGTGTTCAGACTGGACGCAGTGGCTCACACCTGTAATTTTAACACTTTGGGAGACAAAGAAGGGAGGATGGCTTAAGACTAGGAGTTCAAGACCAGCCTAACAAAAGGGAGATCCTGTCTCTACAAAAAAATAGAACAAAATTAACCAGGAGTGGCGGCACACTCCTGTAGTCCCAACCACTTACTTGGGAGGTACAGGAGCATCACCTGAGCCCAGGAGTTTGAGGTTGCAGTGAGCTATGATGATGTCACTGCACTCTAGCCCCAGTGACAGAGTAAGACACTGTCTACCAAAATAATAATTTTTGTATTCTTATGATTTGGTCTCTGTTGCTTAGGTCAAGTCTCTGGAAGCAGAACCTGAGAAGGGGCTTCTTATTCAAGTGATCATACTATTCCCTCCTGGAGTAACTTGTAAAATAAGGAGGGAGGTGGGGTAAAGCAGAGTGAAAAGCTAGACAAAGATGTGGTGGTTCCTGATGCCTCAGTCTGCCTTCAGTTCAATGCCGTAATGAGCTCTGGAGTAAGGATTGCATCACAACTGGAGTTAGTCCTGTCATCAAACAGGGGACTGGCTTTTTTACTCCCCACATCAGTCAGTCTTTGGGGGCAGGTGGCCCTGGGGGGTGGTTTGCAACCTCTCAAGCATCCTCAGTCAGAATGCTCCCATTGAAAGAATACAAGTATGAACTCATAGTCATCGATGCCAGAAGAAAGAAACGGTCCTACCCAGATGGTGAACCAAGAGCATATACTATTGGCTCATAAATACTGTCATTAAAAATGACACCCCCTTCTGCAATTTATGACCCTTAGAGGAACTGAGAAATTGAGAATTTAAATAAATCATCCAAGGTTTTCCAGCTCTAAGTAAAAGTGTATCCCAACAACTACTCATGTATTCATAGAGAGTAACTACCACTTATTGAGACATTAAATGACTGTGCACTAGATGATGAAATAAGTATTTTACATGCACTGTCTAATTTACTGCTCACAACAAATCTATAGGGTAGGTAATCTTTTATTTCTTAGAGAGAAAAAAATATTTTATTTTTTAAATTAACTTTTCTGACATGCAATAATTATACATATTTTGGGGGTACACATGATGCTTTGATACCTATATGTAATAGGCAATGATCCAGTCAGCATAATCAGGATATCCATCAATTTAAACATTTATCTTATATTTGTGCTGGGAACATTACAATTCTTCTATTTATTTTGAAATATATGCTAAATTATTGTTAACTATAATTTACTATCAGATACAGAAACTTATCCTTTCTATCTAACTGTGTTTTTGCACCCTTTAACCAACTTCTCCCCCCTTTTTGGTCTTTGGTAACAACCATTCTTCTCTCTACCTAAAAACAGGGTAGCGAGATCCACATTTTTAGCTGTCACATGTGAGTAAGAACATGGGACATCTGACTTTCTGTGACAGGGTAGGTAATATTATTATTCCTCAATTAAAATGAGGAAACAAATGCTTGAAGGGGATACATAACCAGCCCCAAATCACACTACTGGCAGTAGCATGGCTAGGATTTGAAATCAGGTATGTTAGACTTCGAAACCAGAGTGTCTCGACCACAATCTATAAAAACATTATGAGATGTTAAGGTCCATTTTCTCCCTACAGATTTTCCTTCCCTTCTCCCATGTTTCAGACAGGAAGAAGACTTTGAGCCCCTTCCTCATGAGACATTTGTAGTACAGTGGAAATCAGAAAAGAGGGGTTCTTTACAAGCTTTTTCCCTTGAAACCTAAGCCTTTAGAGAAACGGAAGCTAAGAACACAGACAGAGTGTATTAGCTTGAAGAAATGAGGAGATTCCATTTTGTTTGTTTGACAAAAAGACAGGGAGAGACAGAGAGTGAGAGGAGGAGAGAGAGTGCAGGTTTGAGAGAGTAAGAAGGACAGCAGGCTTATGAGAGCCTTTTGGTTCCCTGAGCAGCAGAACCTGACTCTCACTTCCCAAAAGCATTGCTGGGAGAGATCACAAAACCTTAGAGAAGAAAGGCCATGTGGTGCTTCCAGGCAGATGGGACCACAAGGAGGCTCACAAAAGATTCTCATTCTCTAAGCATTACAAAGAAGTTACGAGAGGAAATGGAAGAAGAGTAATCATGCAGAGACAACGGCAGCCTGTGTAGACGGATGACTGAGAACCAAACTCAGCCACTCTTTGGGTGCAAAAGACATGGACGTGACATGACCCTGGGAAGGAGGAAAGTTAACTTTTTCTACAGATCAGAGGGAGAGAGAAGATATAGTCAAATAATCAAGCTAGGCCAAAAAAAAAAAAAAAAAAAAAAGTATTTATTGTACACCTGAGTTTTAAGCTTGAAATATGTACCCATGACAAATGGGAAAAGAATTAGCCTTAGGAAATGAGGCAATAGTGCTCTGGATTAAGGTGAGTGGAGAGAACTTCTTTTACTGAAGTCAGTATTGCTGTTCATTTAAAAATATTTTACAATTAATATGAGGATATAAATGATTAGGTTATGATGTTTGCATTTGTTAGGTAAAGCCCTTGTTGCAGTTCTGTCTTGTACGCAGGAGGTGTGCCATATAACCTTACATTGCTCCCATTAGATGGGAGCACACCAATCTCCCTTCCTCCTTCCCTCTCCCCCAAACATTGCTGGTCATTAAAAGACAAACCTTTATCTATTTATTGGATGGCTCTACTCACTGTCCCTATGGATGATGGAAAGTGATGTAAATTGGGGCCTAGGTAAACTAAAGTTAGAACCCTAATAGGGCTATCATCTTGAGAAAAGAGGACTAGAAACACTGTACCCATCACTCCATGGATGCAAATTGAAGAATTAGTCACTCATCAGGGCTCTGGGTTGGAAAATTAAAAAACAACTTGTACATGAGAAACTGAAATCCTAAGTGTATATCACATGGCATACTGAAAATCAAATTCACACTACTGGCAAGTAGAAATATCTAAAAGGATTACAAAGGATTATAAATTTGTTCAGAACTGGTAAAACACCAAGGTTCCCTGCACACACAAATGCAAAATGACTCTGTAATAATATTACCACAAACCTAGGCTCCATGGGGACTCCCATGGCATAAAAATCCCCACCAAGATTTAGCAATCATTCAAAAACTGGAAATCATAGGAAGAAATTAACCTTAAGGAAGCATCAGCAGACACCACAAAACAGTAAAATTAACAGTTCCAGGAATTTCAGGTAACATAACAACAATCTAGAAGAGATTATAAGTCTGTTTAAATTTTTTAAAGACATGAAAGAATAAAATAGAAGTAATCCTGAAAAGAATAAGATAATATGAAAATAATAACAAGCAGACTTGAAGGAGAATCAAATAGAATGTCTTCCAATAAAAAGAAATATAGTCACAGAAAATAAAACCTTGATAAATGTATTTGCAGAGTAGATACAGCTATAAAAGAGAATTGTTGAGGCATAAGATAAATCTGAGAATATTACCCAGAATAAAGGTCACAGAGAAGAAGAGGTGGACTAAGCAAAAAAAAAAAAAAAATGTGCAGAACAGCATGAGAGAAAACATCTAGTAGGAAAGAATAGGAAGAATGAGAAATAGACAATAAACAATTAAAATTTCCAAAATTCAGAAACAGTTTTGAACACGATTAATAAAAATAAATCCATATATCAAGATGAAACTGAAAAATAACAAAAACAAGGAAAAATCTTAAAATCCACCAGAGACAAAAGACAATTAAATTACCTGCAAAGGAAAAAGAGATTGATAGCCACGATAGACACTGAAAAGACTGGAATAGTCCCTTCAAAGCCTGGAAAAAGAATACTGTCAATCTAGACTCCTACACTCAGTTTAAATATCAACAATGAAAGTAATAAAAAGATAGCTCTAGACAGAAAAGATGAAGAGAGTTTAATAATCCCCGGGATGCATTTCAGTAAGAGGATATTGAACATAAAATGAAGGAATAGGGAGCCAGTAATGTTACTGAGCACAAACTGGTGACATTTGTGGGTAACTCTAAGAAAACATTTCTCTTAAAAAACAATAGGTAATATTGGAGGAGGGAGGAAAAGTAAGGTGGAAATAAGAAAACAAGATAACAAAAAATAATTCAGGAAAAGAAATAAGAGCACAAAGTTTTTAAGGTTCTTGTGTTGCTTTGGAGAATAGTAGAAATAGTGATTAACTACAGAGGTGAAGTATGCATAGTAAAAACTTAAAGGAAATACTAAAAGAATGGAAATGGAGTTCATAACATCCAGAAAAGTCTGTGTGTGGGTTAAGAATGCCTAATAAATTTAATGAAAGCAGGAAATATAAACTATGTAAAAAAAAAACATAAACTAAAAACAAATTAGGTAGTCTAAATAAATTCTCCCACAATAAATGTAAGTGGATCATTGCCATCGATTAATATACAGGGATTCTTTAATTGGATAAAACATCTGAATATATCTATATGGTATTTATTAGAAATACATCCAAAAAGTAATTTTTTTTTTTTTAGACAGAGTCTCACTCTGTCACCCTGGGGTTGAGTGCTATGGCATCATCATAGCACACACCAACCTCAGACTCCTGGGCTTAAGCAATCCACCTGCCTCGACCTCCAAGAGTGCTAGGATTAGAGCCATGAGCTACCTTGCCTGGCTCCAAAAAGTAATTTTTGAAAGTAATGTGATAGAAGCAGATAATCCAGAAAAATGCTCACCAAAAGAAAGCTGATGTAGAAATACATGTGTTAGCGTCAGATAAAATATTATTTAAGACAACAAGTGATAATAAGGAGTTTTAACTGATCATCATATAACTATTAAAGGGAAAATTCATCAGCATGTTCTAAAACGAACAAAGCAATTTCAAAACATAAAGGAAAATGGTAAAATTATAAGGATAATTTGACAAATCTATAGTCATAAAGGGAGATTTTTATTAAACATCTTTCAGAAACTTATGGACCAAGGAAACACGAAATAAGTGAGGGCATTGAAGTTTTGAACATTCACAACTAATAAGCTTTGTCTAATGCAAATGTTGTGGAAATAAAACTTAAGAATTAGAGTATATTTTTGTTAAGTTAATATTCTTGTTAAGGAATATTTATTAACATTTCCTAAGGCTGCAAATCAAGTCTTGATAAATATGAAATTCTTTTTTTTTTTTTCAGATTGAATATTTATTTTATTTTATTTTACTTTTTTTGTAAGACAGAATTTATTCACAGAAAAGAAAGAAAAGAATACAGAAAGCATTAAGGCATCTGTTAGAGGGAGAAAATTCTAGTGGGGAGAGAAGCTCTCTCCGTTTCTCTCTCAGTCTTTCCCCATCTCCTCCTTTAGGCCTTTAGTCTCAGGGTATATATAGGTGTATGGGTTCCGTGGCCAGGAAACAAATGAATACAGTCCCTTCCACCAGGGGCAAGGTGAATGAATGAATGTATCAATGAATGGATACAGTCCTTTCATGGGATTGAGGCCTAGGAAATTCACAAGAAATTGACCTAGGCATAGGGGATGGGGGTTCCACATTTAGTCTTAAGTGTGAAGTGAAGGAGACACCAAGGCACAGGTGTCTCCTCAGCAGTTCTCCAGCCTTTTTGGCAATTGGAGCCTCTGGTGGAGGTTGGAGGTCCCCCTCCTTGCCTGTCATCCAGCCCACTGGATGGGAGATAAAAGACCAGGATTAGAGAGAAGTACAGAAAAGGTTGCTCCAGTGTCCAAAATAAGTTTTTTCTCCTGGCACTCCACTGTAAGGCAAACCTGGGGCTCTTGAGGGGTGATGACACAAGCTGGAGCCATGAGAATATGCTCTGGGCATTCTCAGTCCAGTTTGGGCTCCTATGGGGTCACTGTTCCAGGAGGCCTTCGCCTCTGGGGACAGGCCACCCTTGCATTCTAGACAGGGGCCATATGCCCCAGGCACTCTCAGTCCAGTTTGGGCTCCGATGGGGTCACTGTCAATATTCTTGGGTTTTATTGTGAAGTTTAATTAAGGCACTTAGGACACTAGTTTGATTCTTTCTGGTTTTATTTTTAAGTTTTGATCAGAGAGATCAGAGAAGCATTTAGCCTAGAGCTAACTTTTTCCGCACTACAGAGGTAAAAATAGTGCCCAACAAATTATGTGCTCTTCCCTGCTCAGGGAGAGCTCTGGAGATGGCTCCCTCCCATCCTGTCAGGTTCTTCTTTTCTCAGCCTTGGGTCATTTTCTCTCACTCATGTGCTGAACTATCCTCAGCTGAAGATTTATGGGGGATCCCTTGAGGATCTCCAGAGCTCTTTCTCTCCCCATTTTTTTCTTCTCTGATACTCTGTCTTGCAAACTCTAGTCACCTTGGTCTAGCAGAAAGCCAGCTCCATTTTCTAAACCCAGGGGAGACCAGCTGGTTTCACCTGGGTTTCCCCTCCCTGTGCTGATGCCTGGAAATTCTCTTCTTGCAATACACTTAGGCAATGGTAGAGTTTCCCTCATTCATTCCCCGTCTCTCAAGGATCACTATCCTTTGTTGCCTGATGTCTAGTATCTTAAAAATGGTTATTTCATGTATTTTGTGCAGATTTTAAGTTATATTGATGGAGACTCCCAAACCATTCTTTCATCATGTCTAGAATCAAGAGTCTTCAGAGGTAGTGAAATGCCAAAGATTTAGCCTCATGTCAAATGTGGATGCAAAAGAAAGTATCATATTATTCATTTTAATGTAGTCATGCTTAAATGTTTTTACACTGTGGACCCTCTGGCCATCTTGTGAAACCTATGGATAGTATATCAGAATGTTCTGAGAAGGACAAGGTCAGATACGGAAGATTACGGAAGAAACTATTATAGTGGATATAGTTACCAGAGTATTTTTCTGAGTGATTTTGTGCTATATTAATAGATGTGCTTCTTAATTAATGCATTAAATAACAAAGACCTCGGAGTGGTTCTGATAAGCTCTGTGATTTTCAAGTAGCAACAAGCATAAACAATATTCTGAGTGCAACAATAGTATTGTGATTTGAATATATCCATAGTTTCTGCTGGTGATAATGTTGGGGTCCTATTATGATTACTGTGGTTTATTGCCAACATACATTATGGAAGGCAATGTTAAACTTTAGTCAGAGGTTAGTGAAAATAAACATGCGATTGTTTTCTCATCCAAGTTCAAGAACCCCTGAATTCTATCCATGGACCCCTGGGGGGTCTATAGATCTGGGCTAAAAGTTCCCCTCTTAGTGAATGGAAACTGGAGTGCCTGGGAGTTGTGAATTTTACACAATTGGCTAAACTTATGAACTGGCAATGATTTGATTTAAATTTACTCTGAGATGCCTTGGGGTGGTTTTGGTGCAGAAGGGGGAAAATAGTATTTACAGAACAAATGGGACCGTCCTTCGTGCCCCCCCACTGTGGTTCCCAGAGCAAGGGTGTTTGACCCCGAGTTGAGGAGTCCACCAGTCAAATGGCTTCTTGCCCAACTCCCAGTCTGAATCTCAAGACACGTCACTCAAAACTGACAAATTGGGCAGGTCTGTGGTCTATTTTTGCCTCCAGTCCTTTGGCCAGGCCACACACTCTTGGATTTGTGAATACACAGTTCTGTTCCTATCCAGTGTGTCCCAACCAGAAAGTCACTGTAATTTTTGGTTTTGTTCCCATACTCCCTCCAAATGTCATTAGTCACATCCTCCTTCCCATTTCTGCCTTGAATAGGCAGTCATTATGCTGAAGCCAGGCTTGTTTCAGAATTCCATGAGAACCACAGTGTCAGGCCGTGACAACTCTACGGCTGGAAATGGAAAAGGCTGTGATCTGGGGTTGGCTGGCACAGTCTGCATGAGTCATTATGGAAACACTGTCCCCGGATGCTACTGGGAGGACTGGGGTGCTGGTGAGGCCATCTGTCAGATGAGATCCTGACCCCCTGACATCTTAAAACATTCCGTAATATGTGGGATGTTGGGCCTTCCTTCTGGTATCCTGGCTACATTAAAATTTGGGTTGTTTTATTCTATTATTGGTTCTTTTGCAGTTTCCAATGTGTTAAAAAAAAAACCCAAATGCTTTTTTTCTCATATTACAAAAATAATGCATATTCATTGTACAGAAACTGAAAAAGGCAAAAAAACATGAAGAAGAAAATTCTACCCCCTAGAGATAGAGATTTATGAAATGCATTGCGTTTCCTTTCAGATGCTATTTGGATTATAGTATATTCAATAACTTTTGTAAGCTATATTTATATTTTTAAACTACAACAGTGTAACTCAGGTAGCCTGCATTATAAAAAGCATAAAATTGTATCATTTTTGCCCTAGGGGAGAACTTACATAAAACAATCTAGTCCAACACACTCTTTGTAATGAGGAAACTGAAATCCCAAGAGGGTAATAAGTAATTTGCCCAAGGCTCCCAGCTTGCAAGCCACAGAGGAGGGCATGGAAGTCTGGATTCTTGCCTCAGCATCCTGCTTCCGTCGGAGCTGCCCATGTGCCGTCCATGTTCATCTTCAGACAGGAGCTGAAAAGACTCTGCTGTCTCTGCCTCTTGAGGTGGAGGAAATGTAGATGAGTTCCAAGGCTTACTGAATAGGAAATGTGTTCCTGCTTTTAGACCTTGAGTTAAAGAACTCTTTAACATGTTTGAAATTTTCATTCCCAGGGGGTAGAGTATAAAATCTGAGGAAAAGCAAAAGGCTCTTTTCCGTGCAAAAATTATTTTTAGTTATTATCTGGAAAAGAAAAATAGGCATTACTAACAACTTAATGACCAAATGCTCCTGCCTTTAAACTTAATAATTTGGTAAAGTTTACACACCTATAGAATATGTGTATTTCCGAGAATTGCAAACTCATCTTAGAAAGCAGGGAAGCTATGTAGTGTAGCATGGTATATGAAGTAGTGCGGCATGGATGGCGTAGTTTGATGTACAAGTGTAGTAAGTATAGTATCGATAGCATAGCATATTAAAATGAATGTGGACTTCAGAGTTAGGTGGCCTTGGGTTTAAATCCTATCTCTGCACCTTTTGGGCTGTGTGATCGTGGGAACTGAGCTTCTGTGAGCTTATGAGCTTTCATTATCTGTAAAATGAAGATAATAAGAGCAGTTATTACAAGATGTAGGTACAATACATTTTTTAAAAATGTATTTCCATTTTCTTTCTAGAAGATAGTAGAAAAAAGATAAGAGATAGGTTTCTGAAATTATGTTACTTCTGAGTTATTGATGATATTTCCTACTGATCATTTGTATCACTGTACCAGGAAATTGTGGTCAAAAGGACAGAGATAAGACCTCCCCGAAAGTCCTGGTGCCAATTCTGAAGGAAGGAACCACTGAGAGTCAGACTGTCTTCCCAGCTGGTGTATATTTTTCACTCTTTCACGTTTATCATTCCATTATTTTTTTATCAAATAAAAATAAAATCTATAAAAATTACATAATCATATATTTGATTAAATTGAAATATTGAGTAACATAGATATTAACACATTTTCCAAAATATACAAGGACGCTGCCAACAGGATGTTTTAACTGCAAGGACAAAGAATGGGGTCAGACTTCAAGTAAGAACATGGTTGAGTAAGTCAACATCTTTCATCTGGTCCCCCAGAGAATCCTACAAAAGCAGCAAGGAGAATGGTAAAAGCCCTATACACTCCATTTGCAGTGAAACCAAGATAGCTAGATATTATATACCAACTACAAAATAGGTGCAAGGCTTGTCAAAACAGCTGATGTTAAGGAAAAGCTATGAGAAGAATATGAAGAAAAAATCTCCAAGGGTAACAAATGGCCCAGTAGCAAATTCGGCTCATCTTTGTGATTCCTTGACTAGTCCCATCTCCCCTGGAAGTCGGGGCTAACTGACTCTTTTGTGATAGCAAGAATCAAAGCATATAATTTAAGACTGAAAATCATATAAAGGAATTGAGCTGAAAGTGCCGATAAAAATATGTGATGGGCTCTCCTAGAAGTGTAAATGTGTATCTTTTGCTTTCAGTAATAACAACCATAATAATAAGCAAAACTGGTGGGAGAGACACTCTTGGGACTGATCTGATTCAAAGAAACAGTGGAGGTGGGGCTACTCAAAGAGCCACGGAGAAGGGCCCTATTTGTAGGAAGCAGTTTATCTCTGTGGTAGCAGAGAAGAAGATGGTTTATGACTCGTGAAGTTCAGCAGCTTATACTGGTTCAAACCTCCTCTTCATACCACGTCCCGTCAGAAACCTCTTGAGTCAGGAAAATGCTAGTCATTAAAAAATGAATAATCAAAAAGTCCCACCAATAATATAAAACAGCAATTCAAAGATATTAGGGAGGTTTTTTATTGTGGAAAAATCATGAAGACTTACCGACTAATAAAGATACTTATCAGAAAAATCCTAACATCATGAACCAAATAAAAATGTTGACCAATATGTTGTCATGGAATTAAAAATTAATGGAAAAATTGCCTCTGAGAGTAAAACCACAAAGCAAAATTAAAATTGAAAAATAAAAATATCAGGGAAGTGATAAAAAGATGATAGGAGGAAATAATTGGTAACACTTGAAGAACTCAGGAAAGAAGTAGAAAAAAAAACCTATCTGAAGTGCCATGGAAATTGAAAGGAACACAGCAGACAAAAATGGTAAAAATGAGAAAAATGAACAGATGAAATGGAAATGAAATTTTAGGATTGAAATGTTTTTGTTTTTGTTTTTGGCAGTTTTTGGCTGGGGCCAGTTTTGAACCCACCACCTCTGGCATATGGGGCCGGCATCCTACTCCTTTGAGCCACAGGCACCACCCTGGAAATGAAGTTTTTACAAAAGATTAATGAGAAAACGTCAGACCTAGAAGACAAGCAAAGGATGATTAACATACACAATATTGGGGGCAAATTTCAGGGAACCAAGAGATGATTAATGAGCAAGGAATATTCCTAACTATAACTCTAAGGCTAAAACGAACATGGAGATAAGTATGACAAACCAAAAATTAAATGTCATATAATTGGCTGAAATTGTAGAAATAATATAATTACAGAATAAAAAAGAGAAGGGGAAAAAGTAGGAGGTAGGCTGAGCTTGCTAACTGACTTTTTTGTGATAGCAAGAATCAAAGCATGTAATTTAAGGTTTAAAATCATATAAAGAATTGAAGGCATGTTAAATGTACAAAGATAAATACAGTATAGTTTATATTGACTAAAATTGGGTGATGAAGGAGAGACAAAATATAGGGAGGGAAGAGAAAATGTATTAATTTTATTATTGCTCATCCTGGGGAACTGACAGGCATAGTACAAAGAAGTTGAGAATTAAGAACATTATCTGAAGTTATAATTACAAAGGTAAGCACCAAAAATGCAAACCTGCCTGAACAGCAGAAAAACCCTGCCCCAAATAAAGTGAGGGGGGGGGAAGGCAAACAGTGAATGATTTTCATAGAGAAAGTAAGCAAAATAGAAAATAGTATGACACCGAGATATGACACTTATCTGTCATAGAAGGTCTGACATCCAAGTTTGAGAACTCACCCTAGAACAAGTGCAGCACACGTCATTACTGACTGTCACTACATCAGCTTTGAAGGACTTCCCTTGGGAAGATACACACCAATGCCAGTATCGAGTCCATCCTTCAAAGCAATTTTGGAACTCTTTCTCTGGAATGGCCATCTGAGTTGTTGTCGTATTCCCCTTGATGTCTTGAATTCATCAAAATGTCTTCCTTTCAACATTTCCTTTATCTTTAGGTAAAGAAAAAAGTCACTAGGTGACTTTTCAGTCAGATCAGGTGAATAGTGAGTGTGTTCCACTATAGGTATTTGTTATTATTATTATTTTTTTAGATAGTCTCACTATGTCACCCTCGGTAGAGTGCTGTGGCATCACAGCTCATAGCAACCTCAAACTCTTGGGCTTAAGCGATTCTCCTACCTCAGCCTCTCAAGTACCTGGGACTATAGGCACCTGCTACAACACTCGGCTATTTTTTTGCTATAGCCATCATTGTTTAGCTGGCCTGGGCCGGGTTCAAACTCACCAGCCTCAGTGTATGCAGCTAGCAGCATAACCACTGTGCTATGAGCCTGAGCCACTATAGTTATTTGTTTACTGGCTAAAAACTCCCTCACAGACAGAGCCATGTGAGCTGGTGCATTGTGATGTAAGAGCCATGAGTTATTGGCCAATAGTTTCAGTTAAGATTTTCTCTTTCAATGTTTACTTGCTCTGCTATACTTCTCATAGTCAGTCAAAAGTTTTGACACACAATTCAATGAATTTTTGCAATGTTCTCATGAGTTCTGCTCATTACTGGCTGCCCTGACCTCTCTTCATCAGGGGCTCTTTCTCTCCTCTCAGGAAACTTTTAATTCTCTTGTACATTGCCATTTTCTTCATGGCATTATTCCTAGAAACTTGAACTAATGTGTCCTTGATTTCATTTCCACTCTTGCCAGTTTTAACACGAAATTTATGAATGTTTGTTCATTGCTCTAATTCAAGCTCCAACATTCTTGTGAGGGCACCCCAAAACATGCAACAACAAAAATGAATGCTACTAAGAAAGTCATCCCCATGTATTGAGATGAACACATGTTAAGAAACTTTACCAAGTTCTTTGTACAGGGCTGCCAACATAAGTGCATGGTAGTAAGTTTGTATCAATCAATGTAAAGTATAAAAGATGTTCAGACTGAATTATAAAACCCAACCTAACTCTGTGCTATGCACAGAAAGGCGAAAGTAAAAAGAAAAACCAGGACTTTCACTTCTGTCCCATGATAGAAAGTAGCAAGAACAGACTTAATGTCTCACCATAAACAACCCAGAAGCCTAACAAAGTATATATATATATATATATTTTTTTTTTTTTGTAGAGACAGAGTCCCACTTTATCGCCCTCGTGGCATTACACAGCTATAGCAACCTCCAACTCCTGGGCTTAAGCGATTCTCTTGCCTCAGCCTCCCGAGTAGCTGGGACTACAGGCGCCCGCCACAACGCCCAGCTATTTTTCTGTTTTGCAGTTCGCTGAGGCCGGGTTTGAACCTGCCACCTTCGGTATATGGGGCTGGCGCTCTACTCAATGAGCCACAGGCGCTGCCCCCTAACAAAGTATTTTTAACAACTGATATTGAACAACAGGCAGTACAGGGTTGTGAATCCTCAGAGAAGAAAAATAAATGAGCCAAACAATTGCCTTACTCTCTTCATGGAGACAATTTCTAGACCACTGGGCCAAGGGAGGATATGAATGAGCCCAGTGGTCTTACTGCACTGATGGAAATGGACACTCTGTAGGAAATCTGGGAAAACGGCCACTCTCATCCATTCCTAATAGGAGTATAAATGGGCAAAAACTTTTATGGAAGCCAATTTGGCAATACCAAACTAAGTTTTTGAGCTAGCACTCTCATGTCTGGGAATTTATTTACAGCTGTACTTGCACAGGTGTGACATGGTAAATGCATATAAGGGCAGCAGCATTGTAATGTTGTTTGTATTAGAAAAATTTTGGAAAAATGCAAATGTTCATTAATAGGGAGCTGGCTAAATAAAATATAATATATCTATACCATGGAGTAGTATGTATCAAAAATGCTAATCTTCTTTTTGAATATATGTAAGAATCCTAATAAATGTTGGCACATCAAATCCATTAGTGATATAAAAACAATACATTATTCCCAATTAAGGGAAGAATTTGTCCCTATTAAAGAAGAAAAAGTCCAAATAATCTTCCTGAGAGACACAGAGAAATCAATGTGGACAAAAATTCATGTCCATTTCAGCTAAATCCTATCCTTAGGTGGGAATAATGTATTATTTTTAGGATTACATATAGACACAACCTTTTTGATGGGAAAGTTTGCAGTATCTACTAAAACTTTAAATGTGTGTAACCTTAGGCTAGCAATTGCCAGTTTTTATGAAACTTAATAAATTCATTATAAAATTCACCTAGAATAGAAAAGGAATGAGAGAAAACAAGGAATCTTTTAAAAAAGAAAAATAGTGTAAGGAATAGGCTCTTGTCCTACCAGGAATCTCTTCCCTAGAAAAATATTAAGTATGAGCACAGAGGCATAGATTGGATATTTATTTAAAACAGATAAATTTCAGTTTCGATGATATTAAAGAACTCTCTCACACCACTGGACGAAATGCATATTGGTAAAACTACTTTGGAAAACTGTTTCATTTCACGAAATCCAAATAACATTAATCTAAGATTTCTCAAACACTCAAACCCAACTCATTAAATTTAGTAACATATACAACCTATCTATCTCACAAAATCTTTGTGATGTATTTCAATCACATGTATGTGTTAGAAAAAAATAAGAAAAAGATAAAATAAAAATAGAATTTATTTCTCCCCGGCTCACTTAATCCTGAGATTCAGGCATTGAGAAACAGGAACTTAATCTTTGCTGGCTGGCGGCTTCCCTGTTTCCTTTCACGTAGTGTGGCCAGGTTGAAACCCCCAGCAACTGAAACCATTTTGTTGTCAGGAGGGCAAGCCTCTGAATGGATTTTTGTTCTAATACCCTGACTAAATGGGTTAATGAGTAAAGTGTTTAGAGCTGTGCCCGGCACCTACTAAATACCTGCGTTTGCTTTTATTTTTATTATGCCTTACATCTATCTCCTTTTTCTTATCTCCAAGGCTAAATAATCACATTTTTAAAAATCCCAGTATGCATCTAAGTTCCATTAATTTCCTTTCTTTCTACATCTCATCATTTAAAACCGATGTTTATTTTGATTATAAAGTATAAGAGGTTAAAAAAAGGACAGAAAATAATCAGGCACACATCCACAGAGCCTCTACTTCCAAGATTTAACAGACATTGATGTTTTGCTATAATTCTTTCAGATCTTTGCATGCGTGTGTTTTTCTTAAGTAAACATAAATAAATAGCTGAGAGTTTCTCTGCTCCATTACTCTTTTTTCTCCTTTTCCTTTGCACTTCAGGGGGTTTCACTCTCCTGAAGTTAGTATTCCCCATCAGACTTTTACTCTAAATGTACCTATTAAATAATGTAGAATCCAAATTTAATTATTTAAACTATTAACTGAAAGCTGAACTAATATACAATCCTATGATGACCTTCTCAATACTTTAATAAGCAAAGAAAAAAAGTCAGGTGCAGTGGCTCACACCTGTCATCCTAGTACTCTGGGAAGCTGAAGCAGGCAGGCTGCTTGAGCTCAGGAGTTCGAGACCATCCTGATCAAGAGCAAGACCCTATCTCTACTAAAAATAGAAAAATTAGCTGGGTTTTGTGGCAGGTGCCTATAATCCCAGCGACTGGGGAGGCTGAGGCAAGAGGATCACTCTAGGCCACAAGTTTGAGGTTACTGTGAGCTATAACACCGTGGCACTCTACCCAGCTTGACAAAGTGAGACTCTGTCAAGAAAGGAAGGAAGGAAGGAAGGAAGGAAGGAAGGAAGGAAGGAAGGAAGGAAGGAAGAAAGGAAGGAAGAAAAAACTTGTTGAAACAAGAAAGTGTCCATTCAAGGGACATTTGTTGGGACCAAGGGGTCCTGTTCACATTCTGGGTAGTTTCGGCCATGCACTAAACCCCACTTTCTATATAAATAACTACTGGACCACAGCCTATCTATAAACTGATCTCAAAATTTCAGGCACTGGCATCATCCCACCCACAACCCACAACACATGTTTCACAGAATGTCCAACAGCTGAATGATCAAGGTATCAACTTCTGGCCTACAGCAGTTATGGGTGGCACCTGCTAGTGGCTGTTGGCCTGCTTGCCCAAGGCGAGGGACAACTGTGACCTGTAGGTGAGGCCCCTGTGGTTACCCAAACTCCTTGTTGCCTTTCAGATAGCTGACCCTGGGTTCTTTTTGTGACATACCCAAGCATTTGTAGGAGCTATGCTGACAGGTGCTCCAGCACCTGTTGGACCAAAGATGAGGCTATTGCATATGACCTGACATTCGACATGATGAGTTGTCTGGGCCTAGTGCTTCTTCTATAATGAGGATGCCTGCCTCCCTGGAGTGGCTCCTTTTATTCGGCCCCTACTTCCAGCCCCTACAGAGAACCTTCTGGGGATTATGAGCCCCAGGCAGCAACACAAGATGTATTTGTTGCTATGATAAGTGTTTCTTAGGAATTCCCTGTGCAAACCCTACAACAGTTGCTGTGAGCATTGTCTGCTGTCCGCGATGAGAAAGAGAATGGATGGGAAAAGGTATCTCCAGCATACAGGCATGTGGAAGTGCTAAAGGAATTCAAACAACGCCAGAACTCTCACAACTGTACCTTGGGAAGTGTCCCCTGATGGACTGTTCTCTTGTCCCCCATCTTCCATTAGGCATGGCTGCCAAGATAACAAACATGGGCTCTGGAGCACCCTTCACGGAGCACATGGCCGCAGCCTGTAGGAGGACCCCTCTCTCCTAATTATGCCATGCATCAGGCAATCCAGGGGGGCCTCCTGGCCTAGAAGCTGGCTTGAAGACCCCACTTGGATATTTCTGGATTGTTTTAGGAGCTTCCCCCTTCCAAAGTGGCTCTGAGATTCCATTTGGGGGTGTCTTTCTCCAGCTGTTTTTTTGAAGGCAACAGCCTATACTCCTGGTATTTCCTGCTTCTTCTTACTATCCCATAAAAACTTACCTTTCCTAGGTGCCATTTCGTTAAGGCTATCCTGTGCATTACCACAAGAATTTTAGAGCTAAAATAGTATTTAGAAATTATTCATCTAATTTCTGAGTGAATGGGATTCTGGAGGCTCAGGGATCACCTAAAACTAAATGCAAAGTTATAAGTGCTTGATTTTTTATTAGGAGAAAAGGCCCAGCTAGGAGTGTCCAACCTTTTTCTTCTCTGCTGCACATTGGAAGAAGAAGACTTGTTTTGGGCCACACATTAAATACACAAACACCAATGAAAGCTGATGAGCAAAAAACCAGGTCTGTCCAGAATATTTCTGTGATATCCAGCACCACAGATGAGCAAAAAAGTCCTCATGTAATCTACATGTGGCCCATAGGTAGAAGGTTGGACACCCCCTTCATCAGGTTCTTAAGAGTTCCTTGACATAGATAGATAAGAATCATTGGCCTGTTGAATTCATTCACTGCATTGCATTCACCAACCTACACTACGTTCAGAGAACACAGACTGTATCAGGCATCAAGGGTAGCCACTGTCAAAGCATACACCCTAACCCTCCCCCAGTGTAGCAAAGAATCTGGTGGAGTGAGCAATCAGCAAGTAAGCACACACAACTAATCAGTTACAAATAATAATGAGTGCTGTCAGGGAAGAATTGTGAAATGATAAAGGATGAGGAGGACCTGTTTAGACATCCAAACCCACTGGGCTTTAAACTGAGACCTAAAAGATGTATAAGGAGCTAGCCTGGAAGAGCCAGGAGAAATGCATTGAAGTCAAAGAGAACAGCAAGTGTGAAGATCTTGAGGAAGGAAAGAGACTTGAGGGCTGGAGGCAGAAGGCCCACAGACAGGAGAGTAGGGCTGGATTGGGGAAGGGGTGCCATGGCGTGGGCAACACGAGAGGCCCAATCACCAGTCTAGAGTTTTTACAAAGTGCAAGGAGAGCCACTGTAGGGGATTAGGCCTGGGAATGAGGTTATACTCCTCCTGTTACAGGAACATCCCAAGGCTAAGTATGATGAACAGGCTGTAAGAGATGCAAGAGCCAGCAGCCCAGGGGAGAGAGAACAGAGAAGGTGGCCTGGCCTGCAGTGCTGAGAGAGGTGATGCAAGGAAGAGGGTAGGATTAAGATTTGTTTTAAAGGCAAAACTTATGAGACTCAATCATGGATTGGATGTTGGGAAGAGAAAGGGAGGAATCAGGATGATGACTGAGTTTCTGCATTGAACAACTGGCTGGAGGGTACTTCTGGAAACATGAGCCTGGGAGAAGGTCTGGGTTGGGTTCAGAGGTGAACACAAGGTCAGTTTTCAACACATTAAGACTGAGAAGAGGTCAAGGTGTACAATGGTCACACTGGGCAAGAGGACAGCAAGCTTAGTAAGGAGACATGTTGGATTGCCACAGGTGCTGGGTGCCCAATTAAGGTTTAGAGTCATGAATTAAATGCCAAGCCATGTCTAGCCACGTTCAGCTACTTAGGTGGTGTCAGCAAGAAGGCGGATGATGAGTTCATCACAAAGTTAGGGTGTTGTCAGCTAATATTTGTGATGGCAAAGAGGGAGCAAGAAAACTGAGGCTGTTTGCAGATAGTAACTAGGGTAAAAGTGGTAGAGACTCAGATAATTTCACCAAAATCCATTTTCTTCCCTTTACCGGGAACACAGCTAGACTGTATTTCCCAGATCTCCTTGCAATTAGGCATGGATGTGGGACTGGTGCTTTTGCCAATGGAATAGGAACAGAAGTTCTGAGGGGCCCTCCTAAGTCTGTGCCTTAAAAACTTGCCATGAGTTCTTTCATGCTCTTGTCTCCCATTCAGCTAATTCCTGATGATGTCTAGCGGAACCCTTCATAGAAGCGACTGTTGCCTGGGGAAAGTAGGTCAGTGGTTCTTAATCCTGGCTGCACCTTAAAATCACCTGAGGACTCTTGAAATATCCCAACACCTAGAGCCACACCAAAACCAATTAAATCAGAAGATGATTCCAAATGCAGCCAAAGTAGAGAACCACAAAACTAGGATGAAATTCCAGGGGATCTGATCTGTGATCTGTCTAGTGTGGTTTTACAGCGTTTTAGGACTAATAGAACAGCTGGAAGAGCCTCACAGCTGGGAGAGGAATGCCGTGGCCCAGCCTTGGCAGATACCGGCAAGGGGCCATGACTGTGCTTCAGAGTCAGAGTGGACTGGAGATCTGGGGGATGCCAACTGGTTACAGAGAAGAGCCAAGAACCAGCTTCTCCCTCCCTTCATTCCAATATGGGTCAGGCCCAAACATCCGAAAGGGGGAGATCCCTGAATTGAATGAGATTCAACTGGAAATGACCCACTTTGCCCACAGTTGCTGAAGATTTATGTTATCTGCTAGCAAGAGGAATAAAAACACATTACACTGAGAAGCTAAGTTTCATAGCTGAAAAAATATGCTCCATGAGCCTTTTATTTTAAAACAGTCTCTCTTGTCAACACTGGGACTCACTATAAAGGAGATTTCAGGCCCTAGTCCATCCACAAGGGAAAGATTTTTGTGACAATTGGTGCTCAGATCAGACTGATCCTTAGTAGGGAGCTGCCTGAGTTCTTAACCTGGGTCATCCAGCTGGCAAACCAGCGTAAGCCCATCACCACAGCTGGCAAGTAACTCTAGGGGTATACACCTGTGTCCACATCTTAATCATCATTACTTTCTTCACAGAATTAGCTACAATGCTTTCTGTTTATTGTAGACCCTCAAAAATACTAACATTAAAAAATAATGGTAACCATAATAATGACAATGATAATTATAGCAAGATATGTTCCAGTCATACTTATTCAATGGCATTTGTCATATTTGAAGGTTCATGTATGTGCTATTTTAACTGTAAATGAATTTAGTTGTAGTTTTAAAGAACACTCAATTTTAATTATCTCTTTAATTCCATAGTCTTTTACATAGTTTCTCTTACATTTTGATGTTTTTTACTTTTTTTATGGTAATTTACTATTTTCAGGTGGATTGCGTGAACTCAGCAGTTCAAGACTAGCCTGAGCAGTAGCCAGACCCCATCTCTAAAAATAGCTGGGTGTTATGGTGGGCACCTCCCAGCTACTTGGGAGGCGGAGGCAAGAGGAGCACTTGAGCCCTAGAGTTTGTGACACCATGGCACTCTACCAAGGGTGACAAAATGAGACTCTGTCTCAAAAACAAAACAAAATAAAACCACAGTATTTTACTATTTTTTTTTTTACAGTATTGAGTACCTTTTATAAATAAAAAGGAATATAAAGAAAAACATTTTATTTTTTATTTTTTTGTAGAGACAGAGTCTCACTTTATCGCCCTCGGTAGAGTGCTGTGGCCTCACACAGCTCACAGCAACCTCCAACTCCGGGGCTTAGGCGATTCTCTTGCCTCAGCCTCCCGAGTACCTGGGACTACAGGTGCCCACCACAATGCCCGGCTATTTTTCTGTTTTGCAGTTCGGCCGAGGCCGGGTTTGAACCCGCCACCTCTGGCATATGGGGTTGGTGCCCTACTCCTTTGAGCCACAGGCTCTGCCCAACATTTTATTTTTTATTTATTTATTTTTTTTGTAGAGACAGAGTCTTACTTTATCGCCCTCGGTAGAGTGCTATGGCATCACAGCTCACAGCAACCTCCAACTCCGGGGCTTAGGCGATTCTCTTGCCTCAACCTCCCGAGTAGCTGGGACTACAGGTGCCCACCACTATGCCTGTCTATTTGTTTGTTGCAGTTTGGCCAGGGCCGGGTTCGAACCTGCCACCCTTGGTATATGGGGCCGGTGCCCTACTCACTGAGCCACAGGTGCCACCCACAATTTCTTATTATTCTTTCCAGAAAGCAAAATGTCTACAGGTCAAGATGCAATTTAAAATGTATACACACAGATATATAGATAGATATTTGAAATTTACATGGAAATAGGCTTATTATACATAGAGTTCTAGAATTTGCTTTTTTCAAGTGATGTATCTTAGATATTGCTTCATATCAATACATATGGATCTACCTCATTTTTTAACAGTAGCAGAATACTCCATAGAAGCCCATTTTCTTCTGGGCTTTTAAAAATATTCAGATTCTTTCCTTTATAAACAATGTTGCAATGAACATCCTTGTAGCTCTATCTTGGCAAATTTTTGTGAGTAAATGTTTATATGCTCAACTTGAATTGATGTTTAAAATATTTCAAAAGAATTTATGATTTGAATGATAAGAACCGCATGTTCAAGCCAGGCATGGTGGCCCACACCTGTAGTTCCAGGTGCTCAGAAAGCTGAGGCAGGAGGATCACTTAAGCCCAGGAACACAGTGAGACCCTCTCTCAAAGTAAAAAAAAAAACAAAAAACAAACCCCTGCCCATTCAGGCCATCAGGGAGTTACAGCCCTGAGGTTTCTCTCATACCAACACATCCAGGGAACGGAAAGACCGTTGTACCTTTCTCCATCTCCAAATTTTAGAGTCAACATAAGCAGAGGCCATCAGTCAAAGAACACTAAACACTTTTTTTTTTTTTTTTTAGTTTTAGAGTCAGCATATCAATGATGTTTCTGGCCCAGGTGACCAGAAATGGCTCAGGAACTTGTGAATTCCAAGCTGTTTTTCTCAACCTCAAGCTCACTCACTGTTTCTGCTGTTTTCTGTAAGCAACGAAGGGATTGGGGCAAAAGAAGGTGCAGAAAGTACTGCTGTGACACCCACGTCTGCCTGCCACCTTGCCTGTGAGCCTGAGAATGCACATCGGAAAAACGCTTAGCATTTGCTCTTTAAAAGGAAATGTCAAACATGCACAGGTAAAATTCCCATCAGGACAGAGCATTACACCCAATCTTCTACTTTCCCTTCTCAGAGACGGAGATTTTTCTAGGAGGAGTCTTTAACTCTGGCATCATGGACATCTCATGCTGGACGATTCTTGGTTGTGGATAGAAGGGCTGTTTTGATTGTAGGAAGTTCAGCAACATCCCTGGCCTCTACCCACCAGATACCTGTAGCACCCACCCCCAGCTGTCTCCAGATGTCCCCAAATGTCTCTCCTGTTGAAAAGCAGTGGTCTAGGGACACACACACACACACGCATTCACTCCTTTAGCTGTTGTATATTTGCCATAACTGGCTCAATAGTATTCTCTTATATGGTTGTACTGTAAATTATAGGCTCAATATCACTTTGATAGATATTTGTTTCCTTTTTGAATTATTTTGTTCTATAAACAATTCTTCAAGGAATATTTGTAAGTGTCTCTATGGAGTCAAATCTTAAATGTGGAATTGCTGGGTCCAGGGTATGCACATTCAGAATTGTGATAGATATTAACCAAATTGCCTTCCAAGGAGATTGCACCAATTTTTGCCCTCACTAACAATGTATAAGAATACCTGCTTCTATGTGTCCTTGCCAACTCAGCATGTTAACAAACCTTTTCATCTTTTTAAATCTGAAAGGTGAAAAATGGAGTCTTTTTGTAACCTTTCAGCTTTTCCACTGTGTGCAGTTCTAGAGCAGGAATTCTAAAGAGATGTTGCTTAAAAAAATGCATCCTCTTATAGATCCAAAGAGCAGGACAGAGAACTCTGATAAATAATTCTGATAAAGCATTTCAGTTTTGGGGGGGAGGGTTGTGGGGGCAGGGCGAGGCACCAGGCTGAACCCAACTTATCCAAGCTGCTGGAAACTGTAAATGATTCTCAAGCAGAGGACCTAGCCCCTTGAAACTGTGTGCTTAATTCACACAACATGCCAGAGCATGAGTTTTGGAAAGGTTTCTTGCATTCTTGTAGATCTGTATGTGATAAATACTTTATCATTTTCTGTGGTGTTCACTATCATGGTTACTGAGAGGTGCTGTCTGCTTTAATCTATGTGCTGAATTACAGATATACATGATCAAATAAAGTAAAGACAAGAATCAAGCCTCATAAAAATCTTGCCTACAGCATGTACCTGAAAAAGTCAGCCATGCCAAGGCTCTGCAGGCCAAGTGAAGCCAGGAGTTGTGCAATTACACAGCAGAGGTTGAAATTTCAGACAAAAACAGGGACCTCATTGAAAAATATAAGCATAGAATGAAGCTTTTTTTTCTTTAATAAACCATGTCAATACTTAGCTAATGTTGAACATTGAAAACCAGGGCTTCTGATCTCCAGTATGTACTTCCTCTGTAAGGGAAGGGTGAAATAGATTTTCCATTCCAGGATTTTCTGGGCTGGTCACTTTGGCTCTAACTTAAACCAAGGTTTTGAATCAGACCAGAGTGTTCCACACTTTGCTGTTGCCTGATTGAAGACAGAGATCTATTCTTTCACTCAGGGAACATTTATTAGAAGCCTACTATGTGTCAAGTTCCCAGCTAGGGACTCTTGGGAGGGCACTAATGACAAGATACTCCTCTGCTCTGATCCCACAATCTCAGTACTTGGTATCTACCCAGAAGAAAAAAAAAATCATTTTACCACAAAAGCATTTGCACTAGAATGTTTATTGCAGCTCAATTCACAATTGCCATGATGTAGAATTAACCCAAGTGTCCATCAACTCATGAATGGATTAAAAAGCTGTGGTATACAGATACCATGGAATATTATTCAGCCATAAAAAAAATGGAGGCTTTGCATCTTTATATTAACCTGGATGGAGTTGAAGAACATTTTACTTAGTAAAGAACTACAAGAATGGAAAAGCAAGTATCAACCTACTCAAGTCTAGTATGAAACAATGATGTAGATGAACAAATACGTACCCATATAAGAGAAAAACAAATAAATGGTGGAGGGATGGGAGAGGGGAGAGGGGGTGTGCCCTCAACTAACAGGCACAATGTAAGGGTATATGGCACTCCTATACAAGGGACCCAAGTACAACTTGGGACTCTACCTAACAAATGCAAACAATGTAATCTAATGGTCTGTGCCCTTATAATAAGCTGAAACAAATAAACAAACAAACAAAATGCTATTGGCCAGAATTCACATTAAAGATTATCAGAGAAGGGCTAGGGACTACGGGTATGAAGGGGTTTATGATAGACCACTTACTACTCAAGTTAACTGGCCAGTACAAAGGGCTCTGGCTATTCTTAGGAAAGCAATTGAAGTTTGTGCTCTCATTATTTCCTGTTCATCCCATTGGTGAAGGGGGTGATCCCCTGCCCTAATTAATATGAGATGGCCCGACTCACAGTGGATAGGGGAGATTGGCAGTAGTTTATTAGTCATATATCCTCATAGCCTGGGGGAAAAGGGCACCACACATCATGTGGCATCACAAGGGGTTGCACTCAGGAGCAGAGTAAACCAGCAGGGGCTGCAGGTAGAGGCTGTGTAGTATCAAGAAGGTGGGATGTCCCCTAGTTCCTGCAGGAGAATGAGATGGGCTTGTATGAATAATTTTGCAGGCTGGCAGGAACTTGGAACCATTAGCTTTAGGTCCAAGTAATGCACAGAGTTGGCCTAGTTGATAGGTAAACTTAATGGCACACAGGCTTCCCTTCTTCTGGTAATAGTATCCCAATTTGGGGAGAGTAGCTCCCCTCACTCCCAGGCAATGCGTTCCTGGGATTTTTAGTTTGAGTCCCCTCCAGGGACTCAGAGTTGGGCTAGTAACCCAGGCATGACCAGTCAGAGCATTCTGTTGCTCTGGCCACAATGATTGACTCAGAGAGAGACATGTGACCCAGTCCAGGCTTAACTCTGGGACTTTCATAATAAAATTTTAAAAGAAAGCTCTTTCTTGACAGAGAATGCTAATTTGGAAACGTTATGACCAGAGTTGCTGGAAGACCCTGTGTAAAGAGGGCCTGCCTGGGAGTGAAAGCAACAGAACAGGTGAATGGGGGTGGGAGGGCTATGAATGGAGGATGCTATTTCAGCTTCCAATCCAATATCTATCCCTGAATCTTTCAGTCAACAAGCCAATAAGTTCTCCCTCTTTTAATATTTGGGCTAAGTTGGTTCGGATTGGCTTCCTCTCACTCGCAGCAAGAACAAAACCAAAACAAGACAAAACAACAACTGACAGCAACAAAAAAACACCCCTGATTATTCGCTTGCCCCTTTTGAGCAGGAAGGGAGCAATTTGTACCAACCTGCTGACAATTTAATCTATTGCTTCTTGGTTATCCTACTCAGGTAATGACAACACAACAGCAATCCTCCAATGGCTTGAAAACCACCCTGCCCTCCACCTTGTGTTCTTTTTGTTCTTTGAACAAAATAATCTTGGTCTCATCTCAGAAACTTTGTTCTTCCCTCTGCCTGAAACTTTCTCCTTAGGTCTTCCTCTGGCCAGCTCCTTTGTTCTCTCAGTTTAAATGTCATGCCTCACAGAAGCCTTTCCTGAACCCATCGCTAAGACGTAAGCTGAATTACTCTTTCTTATGATCTTGTGATATTTTCATCATAGCTTTTAGCACTATCTGACATTTTCTTATTTATGTATTTTTTTTTTTTTTTGTACTATCTGCCTATCCCCATAACTACAAGCTTCATGGCAACATGGGTCTTTTATTCCCAAAGCTCTGAGCAGTGCCTAGCCCAGTAGAAGTTGGTGGAATGACTCACCACACATGTAGCTATTGTTTATGTAACTATTAAGGCATGTACCTTATTGAGGTGCTTTATGTGGATTACTTAATTCTCAAAATAACCTTGAGTAAGAATTAATATCATTTTATATGTAGGAAAACGTGAGGTTTGGAGAAGTTGAGTGATTTGCCTAATGTTACACACACAGGAAATGGAAGAGGTGTGATTTAAACAAAGGATCATTTGAGCCCCGAATTTGTGGTGCTCTTTTTCAGTGACCCCAAGATTTGTCTCAAACCTCAACATGTTACTATTCTAACAGCTAAAGGCCTTGCTAGATTATGGGTTGCAAATTGGGAATGATTTGCACAATGTGGCCATAACAGAGAGAACTGACTATTCTCTCTGCAGGAGATCTTCAGGGACGTACAGGCCCAGAACAGGTCTAAATGGACATCTTAATAGGCATGGCAGAGTCTGGTAATTCCTGGAATGCATTTCAAAGGAAATTATTGAAGGGGAACTAAAGGGTGCCTGGAAGGACAGGTTCTTTTAGAAGGAACTTTAGAAGAAATGTTTGTGACCAACATACACAGGCAGAGACCAGTAGAGAGAGATTATGACAGTCTCAATTGCAAGGGTTGACGTGGGTGGAAGATTGGAGAAATGTGTGAGATGCAGCCCCTCTTTGGATGGAGTAAAAAACATGAAAATAAATAGAATTCAAAGTTTGGAATGACTATAATTGACATGGGAATATATTGTTGGTTGTGGAGAGAAGAATAACAAAGTCTGAACAAACTCTGTTTGGAGGAAGAAATATGATATAACAAAATGACAACATATAATAGAAATTGAAAGACTTATTTGAAGTTCCATTGTGTGAAACATCCAGCTGTCAAATATTCAATTTCTTGTATTTTTAAAGTTTATTTAATCTTTATGTAGACTTCTACATGTAAGAATATAAACTGAGCAAAGGAAAGCTCTTTTATCTCCTTCTTTGAGAATCTGAATTCATCCTTTTTATCATCAATCATTCAAGAATAAGAGCCCCCGTGATATGAAAATAAGAAAAGTAAAAACACCACTGTTAAGGCCTTAAAAGGATGTAATAGACCACAGTAGAAGTTATACACATTTATATGGCAGTTTCTAATGTTTAGGAATACCTAGAATACCACTGCTTTGTGTAATAATTGGAAATATTTTGTTATATTCTGTGTTTCTATCTTCTTACCTTGGAACATTGACCACCTTAAAACATGGATACGTATAAATATTTTACTAATGGTTTTAACATTGCTCAAATGAAGCTGAACTTACTATTGAGAGATATTATAAAAATACTTTATACTAGTTACAGTAACCCCATATAAAGGTTAAAAACTGGGGAGTAAATTATAGAATACTAAACTTTTTTTACCTTATCACTTAAACATTTTTTTATTTTTATTTTTAATTAATTAATTTTTTTTTTTTTTTGAGGCAGAGTCTCCCTATCTCACCCTTGGTAGAGTGCTGTGGTGTCACAGCTCACAGCAACCTCTAACTCTTGGGCTTAAGTGATTCTCTTGCCTCAGCCTCCCGAGTAGCTGGGACTACAGGCACCCGCCATAACGCTCAGGTATTTTTTTGGTTGTAGTTGTCATTGTTGTTTAGCAGGTCCCAACCGGGTTTGAGCCCACCTTCCTTGGTGTAAATGGCCGGCGTCCTATCCACTGAGCTATGGGTACTGCCTCTTAAACATTTTTTAATCTTGAAATAATTGTAAATGTTCCAAAACTTTAAAAGATGGTACAAAAAACTCATTAAATTCTTACTCAAATGTTATCGTCTTACATAAGGACAGTATGATTATTAAAACCAAAAAGTTAACCTATCATATAATTATAAACAGCTGACAAATTTTACCAATTTTCCCACTTACTGTCTCTTTTCTGTACCAGGATCCAAACCAGGATTGCAGTTTGCATTCAGAAATGTCAGGTCTCCTTGGTTTCCTTCAATCTGTGATATTTCTTCAGAATTCCATTGTCCTTCATAGCCTGGAGTACTCATCACTTGTTTTGTAAAATGCCCTCTCAGTTGCAGTTTGTCTGGTATTTTCTCATGATCAGATTCAGGTTGTACATTTTTAGCAAAATCCCAAGAAAGAGATGGGCTCTTCTCATTGTATTATACCGTGGGGTTCATGGTGTTGATATACTTTATTACTGATGGTGCTCACCTGTTTCACACGGTGAAGGTGGTGTTGCTGGTTTCTCTACTGTAAAGTCGGTCTTTTCCTCTTCTTGATTAATAAATATCTTGTAGAGAGCTACTTGGAGACTATGCAAATGTCCTGTCTCATCATTCTCTCATCCACTGCAACAATTATTAACGGTGGTATTTGTCTAGTGGTGGTTTTATATTGTTCTCATCCTTCCTACATTTTTATTTTTATTTTTTTTAATTTCAAATTAATATCAGGGTACAAATTTTTAGGTTGCATTGTTGTCATTTCCAAGGTAAAGTTCAAGGTGTAGTTAAGCCCTTCACTCAGGGGGTGTGCTGAACACCTCACATTGTGAACATTAGGTGGGATCCTGCCAATCATCCTGCTCCTCTTTCCTTTCTCTCCCCTCCCCCTTGCTAGACCATATTTGTGTTTTATTTTTCCAATGGGCATGTAATTGTTTATATATAGCTTTTATATTAGTATTGAGTACGTTGAATTCTTTTACTTTACTAAGAAGAACGTGTTTCAACTCCAGTCAGGTAAACATGAAAGATATAAAGGTTCCATCTTTTCTTAGGGCTGAATAGTACTCTGTGGTATACATGTACCACAGTATGTTAATCCATTCATAGTCTGATGGACATTCGGGTTGCTTCCACAACTTGGCAATTATGAATTGAGCTGCAATAAATATTCTAGTACAAATGTCTTTGTGGTAAAATGATTTTTGTTCTTCTGGGCAGATACCTAGTAATGGAATTGTGGAATCAAATGGAAGGTTGACTTTTAGTTCTTTAAGAATTTTCCATACTTCTTTCCATAAAGGTTGTATTAGTTTGTAATCCCAGCAGAAGTGTAGAAGTGTTCTCTTCTCTCCACATTCACACTAGCATCTGCAGATTTTGGACTTTGTGATGTGGGCTAATCTCACTGGAGTTAGGTGATACCTCAAGATTGGCTTTGATTTGCATTTCTCTAATAATTAAAGATGGTGAGCATCTTCTACATTATTAAATTGGAATTCTCCTGGAAAGAAGGTCTGTATCTTCTCTCTCATTTATTTATTCATTCAATTATTTATTTATATAAGTATAGGCTTGTGGATATTTATTTTATTCTATGGATTATAATCCAACACTCACATGATGTCGTGGCTTGAATTGTCCCAGCTTTGCTACTGGGACACAGTTTGGCTCCTTCTCTGTGCTTTTGACATGGCTTTGTCATTTTCTGAGCACTGCCTTTTTATGGAACCATAGGTTTATCTCGCCTTTTTTTTTTTCCCCTCCTCTAGTCCTGGAATAAACCATTTCTCCAAGGAGCCCTGGTTCCTTGTATTGTAAAATATTGTTTAGACCTGGGTGTTTGCCACAGAACTTGCAATAGAGAAGAAGTATATGTTCTCTTTCATGCACACAGACATTAGTGATTGTAACTCTAAAATACTTGCAGTGCATGGTACAAAATGGATCATATTTTTTATCTTTAGTTTTAAAGCGTGAGATTTTAATTTTTTGAAAAATTTACAAGTTGTTGACTTTATATCAGATTTAACTTTACAAGTAAGATGTAGGTTCTCTTATATGTGGTGTTTCTCAAAAACATATAAGTCTTTGTACAAAGTTAACTTTATAAAGAGGGAGAATTTACTGATTTGGGGTAATACATTTAAAACCTTCGATTTTTAATTATATTCTTATAAGACTGAGGCATCATGAAAATTATTTATCGAGACACTTCACCTGGTTCACACAATTTTTTTTTTTTTTTTTTTGTAGAGACAGAGTCTCACTTTATCACCCTGGGTAGAGTGCCGTGGCCTCACACTGCTCACAGCAACCTCCAGCTCTTGGGCTTAAGCGATTCTCTTGCCTCAGCCTCCCTAGTAGCTGGGACTAC